>JARQWZ010005012.1:0-80000 GCA_033150135.1 Gobio occitaniae
TCAATGCTGACTGATAGATTGTGAGTGAGGCAAACCCTGGAGACTTTGAAGGAAGTCAAAACATTTTGCTCCCTATATTATTATTATTATTATATATTGATGGCTTTCTGATAGGCCTATGTTGTATAGCAGAATGAGTGTGTGTCACTGTCATATCTGTTCATGTTTCATTTTGCAATCACAGTGAGATTTCACCAGAGGAAACAGTGATATCATCAACTCATGCTGTTGATTCAACACAACTGACGGCTTTGAGTCAGAGCGCCTATGACACTCATATACAATACAATATAATAAGGGAAGATATGTCACTTACCATCTTGTTTTGTTGGTGGTAGAGCTGCAGCTGTGTGTCTCGTTCACCTGCCGCCCCTCATTATAAACCCAGGAGGCGGAGCTCCGAAACCCTGTCCAATGGGAAGAGAGCAGAGCGGTGAGCCTGAACCAATCACATTCAACTGATTCAAATCAATATGACTGTTATCTTGGAGATACCCTCATGAATAGACACCCACATATCTTGATATTGATATAGAACTTATGTTAGGAATGTTTTTGTGGGAAGAGACGCGTTCAAATGTCAGTTTTGATTCAGCGGGTGGAGATTAACCAGTGGTGGGAGAATCACGGACTTAAATTTTAATATATTTTTTCCATGAATGTGTGTTAAAGGGTTAGTTCACCCAAAACTGTAAATTGTGTCATTAATGACTGAGCCTCATGTGGTTGGACACCCGTCAGACCTCCGTTCATCTTCAGACACAAATGAAGATATTTTAGTGTAAATCTGATGCTCTGAAAGGCCTCCATTGGCTCAACTTTACACTCTCAAGACCCTTAAAAGACACTAAAGACTAAAGTTACAAAGTCCATCTCACTACAGCGGCTCTACAATAACTTTATGAAGAGACGAGAATAGTTTTTGTGCGCAAAAAAACCCTAAATAACGACTTATATAGTGATGACGATTTCAAAACACGGCATCATGAAGCTTCGAAGCGTTATGAATCAGTGAGTCCAATGATGATTCGGATCGCGTGTCAAACCGTCAAACTGCTGAAATTTGGCGATTCAAACCGCTGATTCGACTCACTGATTCCTAACGCTTCAAACCGCTGAATCGACTCACTGATTCATAACGCTCTGAACCGCTGAATCGACTCACTGATTCATAACGCTTCGAAAGCTTCATGATGGCGTGTTTTGAAATCGTCATCTCTATATAAGTCGTTATTTAGGGTTTTTTTGCGCACAGAAACTATTCTCGCCGATTCATAAAGTTATTGTAGAGCCGCTGTAGTGAGATGGACTTTGTAACTTTAGTCTTTAGTGTCTTTTAAGGGTCTTGAGAGTGTAAAGTTGAGCCAATGGAGGCCTTTCAGAGCATCAGATTTACACTAAAATATCTTCATTTGTGTCTGAAGATGAACGGAGGTCTGACGGGTGTCCAACCACATGAGGCTCAGTCATTAATGACAGAATTTACATTCTTGGGTGAACTAACCCTTTAAATTATTCCCAATTGTCTTTTTTATTAACTTCATCGCTTTTCTCTTGGTTGCGCTGCTTCCAGTAGTGTTTGTTTATGTTAGAGCTTTTATCCAATCATATTTCAGTCTTCATGTGTTGCCAGGTCAAAGAAATCTGCCTTGAGGCCTTCAGAATCAATATCGCGGGCGTAAAACTGCACATGCTACTTTGAACTATTGCTAGTTATTCATCTGATTTTAGGGAGAGTCATAAACATCAACACATATTTTAAACCACTTAGTAAAATAAGGCAAACCACAAACTCTTTCTTTGTTTTTATATTACCACCCTCCCACCAAAATCATCTCACAGAAACCCTGTTAATTCTTTACCCCAAACAAACAACACCCAAAAGAAAACACAATGCACTACACAACAAGGACAAACAACAACCAGCAAGGCATGTGCATGTTACCTGAAAGATAACCTTCCTCTCTTCCTCTACTCATCACTTTACTTAATCTAACCCCAGCATCATTAGATCACCCCCTAATGGTGAGGAATAAAATCGCAGCCTATCAAAGATCAAGTAACAGGCTAGAAGACTGTTACAAGTGAACGGCAATGAAACTGTGCGCTTTAACCAATCAGATAATCACTCTGATTTAATCAGCCAATCAGATTTCGAGTTGGCGACAGCGGGGCCATCTAGCTGGCGTACAATAACGTCGGCAATTTCACGTCCTTTGATTGGATGATCAGAGAGCGTACTAGTAGCCTAGTCAGAATAACCAGCAAACCGCATCTGTAGTTTTAATAGCGTTTTTTCAAACTTCTTGTAAATTTATATTATTATTTATGAGTTATAATTATTATTATTTTCGTTATTAATATATTATTTACAACATTTTCATACTATTAAAATATAGTTTTGTGGGGTTTAAATGTAAAAAATGTTGTATTATCTTTGAACCTCACCTGAAATATATTAGTCATAGCCTACTGTTGGTAAGATTTTTCAAGAACCATTTTTGCTGTTACATTTTCTTTCGTGTAAAATATGCACAAAAAAACGCACAATTTCCTTTCGGTGGTCGGAGAACTCAAAAGGTAACGTTAGCCTACTACACAAATGCACGGAAAACCCGGAGCGGATCGATGCTTCTGTTAGATATGATGTATGTGGCGCAGCTGTGGCTGCAGTGAAAGGAGACTTGTTGAATTGTGTCAATTGGATTTCCTGCGTTAATAACTCTTAAATTATTTAATAATTTAATCATTCATTCTGGCTCCATGAGAGACGCAATGCCCTGTTATACTGCGTTCCTGTATAATGTTAATGGTTTCTATAGCCATGGCGTCATGATGATTTTATTAAGAGGTGTATTAATTCAGGTAGGATACCACTGAAGGCCTAGGTGTTAAATGCACGGCCCGCCACTGAGATGAACCCATCCAGAAACATTCAATAAGCTTCTCCCGAATAGTGGACGAGTTAAACTCCAGCTCTAATTATTACTGAACACTATCATTATACATCTGTTCAATTGCAAAAAATAACAAAACTGAGAATAACACAAAATAACACAAACGAAGAACTAAGGAGAACTCAGGGCTTAAATAACAAGGAAAACTAATGAGATAATGAACAGAACAGGTGAAGGTAATAATAAATCAGACACACTGGGAAACTGAAAATGCACGTCCTTGCACTGTAAATAGTCCAACTGAGGAGGGAGGGAGGAGCCATGCTGGATATTTCCTTGATGAGTCCATGGGGACGATAGATGGAGACAGAGCCGGTGGACAGGCATGAGATTGCAGGCTTTAGAGGCTGTAACGGAGCCGTAGCCATGTCTCCCCAAGGTGGAACCAGGGTCCCGGAGGGTGGAGCCGGAGGAAGGGCGGAGCCAGACAGAGCCTTAGGGGTGGAGAGATGGAGCGCAGTGGAGGCAAGTCCATTGCGCAGGTAAGGTAACATCCGGCCAAGGTGGAGCCGGTGGGTCGAGGGAGCCCGGTGGAGCCGTAAGGCCGATGGTCCCAGGTGGAGCCTAGGGAGGGAGGAGCCAAGGTGGAGTCACAGGATCCGTACATCCAGGTGGCGCTGGTAATAGTCCAACTGAGGAGGGAGGAAGGGAGCTCTGGAGGGGGTTGAAATAAAACTAAGTCTGATAAATAAGTCCATGGATGAGTGGAAGGTGGGAGGAGCCATGGGGGAGCCGGGAGCTGGAGGAGTCCGGTGGAAATCCAGAGTCCAGCCAGAATGAGTCCAGGGAGGGAGGAGCCATGGTGGATATTTCCTTGATGAGTCCATGGGGACGATTGATGGACACAGAGCCGGTGGACAGGCACGAGTTCACAGGTTTCAGAGGCCGCAATGGAGCCATAGCCACACACCCCCAAGGTGGAACCAGAGTACCAGAGGGCTGAGGTGGAGCTGGAGGAAGGGCGGAGCCAGACAGCGCCGTAGGGGTGGAGAGATGGAGTGCAGTGGACAGCTCGCAAGTCCATGGCGCAGCCGAGGTGAAGCCGGAGGGTCAAGGGAGCCCGGTGAAGCCGTAAGGCCGATGGTCCCAGGTGGAGCCTAGGGAGGGAGGAGCCACGGTAGAGTGACAGGATCAGCAGCTGGAGGCGGAGCTAGGGTATCCATACATTCAGGTGGCGCTGGTAAACGGCTAGCCAGAGGTGGATCCATACCACAGAGGGGCGGTAGAGGAGGAGCTGAGGGGCTGATGAGAGACAGCGGCGACTGGGCTGGAATTTGAAGAGGAGGTGGCAGAGGGAGGCTGGGACGATCCTAGGAGACGCAGAAGGCTTGAAGCTGGGCGGGACAGGTGGACACGCAGGAGAATGAAGCCTGGACGGGACCAGAGTTCTGAGGAGTACATCCTCTTCAAAAACAACCTTTCCATACCCTCATCTTCAAGAGGACTCCCACGATGACTGGCGGTGTTGCTGGCTCACACACTCGATGTTCGTCGAGGCTCAGGCTCCATTCCTCCGTCTGCGGTGGGCTCTGGCTCACTCTAGTGCCGCAGGGGGATGGCAGGCTGGGCTCTGGATTAGGAGCGGGACTGGGGACTTCCTCCTCAGCGAGGCCGATGGAGAATTGCAGTTCAACAGCCCCATTCCACGTAGTCTGTGAGAGATCCCGGAGGACGACAGCGGGCAGGCGATTGTAATAGAAGGCGCACAGGGAGTGATCAGGAAAGTGATGCTCGTCAGATGAAGGAATCCATGGCTGTGGTCCTCGAGGCTGGACCACAGGTAAGTCCATTTTCTATATAGGTCCGTTCCTCTGCCATACTGGGTGCAGTGTAGAAATCAGACGAATGATGGAAGAGTAGATTAACAGTATTTAATAGCAAAATGCTCAGGAGAACAGAGAAACAACCAACATTACACAAACGACAAAGCACTGAGGAGAACTCAGAGCTTAAATAACAAGGAGAACTATTTAACAGAGATAATTAACATTTAATCATTTAGCAGACGCTTAATATTACAGAAAAGGTGAACCTAATGATAAATCAGACAGCCGTCAGACACACGGAGACAATTTCGGTAACACTTTAAAATAAGGTTGTATTAGTTAACATTAGTTAATGCATTAGTTAACATGAACTAACCATGAGCAACACCTCTGATCAGCATTAGTTCATCTTTGTTAACGTTAGTTAATATAAATCCAGCTGTTCATGGTTTGTTCATGTTAGTTCACAGTTCATTAACTAATGTTAGCAAGATTTGCATAATGCATTAGTAAATGTTGAAATTAACATTAAAGATAAATAAATGCTAGTTAAGTTCATATACATCACAGGTGCAGTTCATTATTAGTTCATGTTAACTAATGAACCTCATTGTAAAGTGTTACCACAGTTTTTAATGTGTTTTGGCCGTTCATTTACATGACAACAGCGTTTTGAGGACTGAAATCCAAGCTTTTGAAAAACTGGTTTCAAAGGGAAAGTTTTTGAAAACAATGCCTTTACAACAAATTTAGAATTCATGAAAATGGTGGCATGTGGACGTGACATGGCATTTTCACTGTCACACAAGATAAAAAGTGCAGTAAATGGTTAAACATTTCTTTGTCTCACATGGACCGGTTGATATAAAAATGTCTGTCTTTGTATATTTGACATTTTTGAGCTAAATCTCAAAATCCTCAATAGATTACAACTCTTATAAAGAAAAGCATATGTTAATAAACACCTCAGGCATAATTTAAAATGGTCTCTATTTTAGTAAATGACAATCGTTGTTTTCATCATACATTTCTAAAAGCGTAGGATCTTGACACATCTTGTCATTAAAAACCATGACATCATATCCTGTTTTTAAATCGGGCGATTCCACTGACAAGTTTAATTAGTTGAAGGTCAAGGTCTTGGTAAGATTTTGTCTCAGAATTGTTCAATTAGAACTTTTTTGGAGCACTGTAAGTGTTGAGCTCTTTTGTCCTTTGGTGTGACGCTCCTATACTCTAAAAAATACTGGGTTAAAAACAACCCAAGTTGGGTTGAAAATGTACTAACCCCGCAATTTTAGCAAAGGTTGTTTTAACCCAGCGATTGGGTTGTTTTAAGCAAACATTTAACCCAACCACTGGTTAAAATGACCCATTCACTGGGTTAAAACAACCCAATTGCTGGGTTAGTGCATTTTCAACCAAACTTGGGTTGTTTTTAACCCAGTATTTTTTAGAGTGTATATTCATAATTCTATATTCGGACACAGTGAAAAAAAACAGTGAAAAAACAGTGAAAGAATTGAAGTTAGTGACCCCTCATATTTTCCCAAACATAACATTATGTATTTTTCCTTCAAAAGTGGTGTTTTACTGCTTAATTGTCAACTACCTGCATGTATGCGTATTACATGTTTGGCTGGGTGTTTCTTGACAAATCATCGCCACCTATTGGCCTAGCATGCATAATACAGCCTTTGGTCATTATCGCAGATCGGTGTGGACGGAGATCGTTGTCGTCTGTTTTTAGTACACGGCTGTCGTTTAAACATACCCTGGGTCAAATGACAGGCAGAAGACAGAACCTAAACACAATGAAAACAGAGCATATGCTTCATTACGCAAGTCTCTAATATTGGCCCATTTTCACTTCAGTCAACAAAACCATAAGGTTGGGGTTTTATCAGAATACTTGCGCTTCCAGCTTGAATTGTTCACAATAACATGCATTTATAAAACTTTAATGTGTCACTGTAGATAGTGTAGGGTTTGTAATCAGGCCAGTGGAAAGAGTGTGAGCTCCTGTGTGTCATCAGGTCTGGTGGTTAGTTTTACTCTGAAAGCAGAAGTGACTCCACGTGCAGAGGAAGAATCATGAACTTATGAGAGCCATCAGGACGAGGGCAGGAAATGATGCGGCCCTCTAGCAATCATTAGCTCAGGCCTGATGTGTTTACTCACGGGTCAAAGTCTCGGCTGTAGGTCTGAGTGGCAGGACGTATATCGGAGGATATCTGAGGTTGATCCAGACTTATTTATGATCTGAATCATGGAGAGCGTGCAGCAGGTGATCACCAGGCTCTCGCAGGAGCTGAACTGCAGCCCCACGTCCCGCAGGCTGGCAGAACATCTGGACCGGATCGACCCGCTCCAACACCTGAGACACGAGTTCCTCATGCCCAGAATATCAGACCTGCCTCTGGGTGAGAATCACTTCAGCTGCTCTCATGACTCAGCACTATCACTGGAGATATGATTCATATCTCATCTGATTTCTCCTCTGTTTATAGCCGATCTGTCGCTTGTGGACGGTTCTGAGGATTGTGTTTATTTTGCTGGGAATTCACTCGGTCTCCAGCCGAAAAACACCAAAAAATACATCGATGAGGAGCTGGAGAAATGGGCCAAAATGTGAGTCCCGGTCGTGATTTATCAGCTGATCCAAATCACAGAAATATTCTGAAATGTTCTTCCATCGTTTGACGTAAATCTCATAAACCCTACCGTAACCACATGTTGTTTCCAGAGGCGTCCATGGCCACACGGAGGGGTCGCGACCTTGGGCCTGGGCTGAAGAGACTCTGGAGGGTTTGATGGCCAAGATTGTGGGTAATTTAGAGCCTCTAAACTCTGTCAAGGTAAACAGGGAGTAAAGAGAGCACTTTACAGAGCTTCTGATTCAGCCAAACTATCTTTACACAGGTGCTAAACCTGAGGAAGTGGCTCTGATGAACGGACTGACAGTCAATCTGCATCTTCTCATGGTAAAAAAACCCATAACACTTGCAAATATTTTGTTAGTTTATTGATTTTTAAACAATATTCTCCTCTTTTTATGATCCTCTCAGCTTTCCTTCTACAAACCGACACCAAAACGCCATAAAATCCTTCTGGAGGAAAAGGCCTTTCCATCAGATCATGTATGCAAACCTTTTTATATGTTTCTTTAACCTCAGAAACACACTGAAAACCGTCATGCAACACACTGACAACCATCATGCAACACACAGACAACCGTCATGCAACTGACTGACAACCGTCATGCAACACACAGACAACCGTCATGCAACACACAGACAACCGTCATGCAACACACTGACAACCATCATGCAACACACTGACAACCGTCATGCAACACACAGACAACCGTCATGCAACACACAGACAACCGTCATGCAACACACAGACAACTGTCATGCAACACACTGACAACCGTCATGCAACACACAGACAACCATCATGCAACACACAGACAACCGTCATGCAACACACAGACAACCGTCATGCAACACACAGACAACCGTCATGCAACACACTGACAACCGTCATGCAACACACAGACAACCATCATGCAACACACAGACAACCATCATGCAACACACAGACAACCGTCATGCAACACACAGACAACCGTCATGCAACACACAGACAACCGTCATGCAACACACAGACAACCGTCATGCAACACACTGACAACTGTCATGCAACACACTGACAACCATCATGCAACACACAGACAACCGTCATGCAACACACAGACAACCATCATGCAACACACAGACAACCGTCATGCAACACACAGACAACCATCATGCAACACACAGACAACCGTCATGCAACACACAGACAACCGTCATGCAACACACTGACAACTGTCATGCAACACACTGACAACCATCATGCAACACACAGACAACCGTCATGCAACACACAGACAACCATCATGCAACACACAGACAACCGTCATGCAACACACAGACAACCGTCATGCAACACACTGACAACCGTCATGCAACACACTGACAACCGTCATGCAACACACAGACAACCGTCATGCAACACACTGACAACCATCATGCAACACACTGACAACCGTCATGCAACACACTGACAACCATCATGCAACACACTGACAACCGTCATGCAACACACTGACAACCGTCATGCAACACACAGACAACCGTCATGCAACACACTGACAACCGTCATGCAACACACAGACAACCGTCATGCAACACACTGACAACCATCATGCAACACACTGACAACCGTCATGCAACACACTGACAACCGTCATGCAACACACAGACAACCGTCATGCAACACACAGACAACCGTCAACCGTCATGCAACACACTGACAACCGTCAACCGTCATGCAACACACTGACAACCGTCATGCAACACACAGACAACCGTCATGCAACACACAGACAACCGTCATGCAACACACTGACAACCGTCATGCAACACACAGACAACCGTCATGCAACACACAGACAACCGTCATGCAACACACTGACAACCGTCATGCAACACACAGACAACCGTCATGCAACACACAGACAACCGTCATGCAACACACTGACAACCGTCAACCGTCATGCAACACAATGACGACCGTCAACCGTCATGCAACACACAGACAACCGTCATGCAACACACTGACAACCGTCATGCAACACACTGACAACCATCATGCAACACACTGACAACCGTCAACCATCATGCAACACACAGACAACTGTCATGCAACACACAGACAACCGTCAACCGTCATGCAACACACAGACAACCGTCAACCGTCATGCAACACACAGACAACCGTCAACCGTCATGCAACACACAGACAACTGTCATGCAACACACAGACAACCATCAACCGTCATGCAACACACTGACAACCGTCAACCGTCATGCAACACACTGACAACTGTCATGCAACACACAGACAACCGTCAACCGTCATGCAACACACAGACAACCGTCATGCAACATACAGACAACCGTCATGCAACACACTGACAACCGTCATGCAACACACAGACAACCGTCATGCAACACACAGACAACCGTCATGCAACACACTGACAACTGTCATGCAACACACTGACAACCATCATGCAACACACAGACAACCGTCATGCAACACACAGACAACCATCATGCAACACACAGACAACCGTCATGCAACACACAGACAACCATCATGCAACACACAGACAACCGTCATGCAACACACAGACAACCGTCATGCAACACACAGACAACCGTCATGCAACACTCTGACAACCGTCAACCGTCATGCAACATATAGACAACCGTCATGCAACACACTGACAACCGTCATGCAACACACTGACAACCGTCATGCAACACACAGACAACCGTCATGCAACACACTGACAACCATCATGCAACACACTGACAACCGTCATGCAACACACTGACAACCATCATGCAACACACTGACAACCGTCATGCAACACACTGACAACCGTCATGCAACACACAGACAACCGTCATGCAACACACTGACAACCGTCATGCAACACACAGACAACCGTCATGCAACACACTGACAACCATCATGCAACACACTGACAACCGTCATGCAACACACTGACAACCGTCATGCAACACACAGACAACCGTCATGCAACACACAGACAACCGTCAACCGTCATGCAACACACTGACAACCGTCAACCGTCATGCAACACACTGACAACCGTCATGCAACACACAGACAACCGTCATGCAACACACAGACAACCGTCATGCAACACACTGACAACCGTCATGCAACACACAGACAACCGTCATGCAACACACAGACAACCGTCATGCAACACACTGACAACCGTCATGCAACACACAGACAACCGTCATGCAACACACAGACAACCGTCATGCAACACACTGACAACCGTCAACCGTCATGCAACACAATGACGACCGTCAACCGTCATGCAACACACAGACAACCGTCATGCAACACACTGACAACCGTCATGCAACACACTGACAACCATCATGCAACACACTGACAACCGTCAACCATCATGCAACACACAGACAACTGTCATGCAACACACAGACAACCGTCAACCGTCATGCAACACACAGACAACCGTCAACCGTCATGCAACACACAGACAACCGTCAACCGTCATGCAACACACAGACAACCGTCAACCGTCATGCAACACACAGACAACTGTCATGCAACACACAGACAACCATCAACCGTCATGCAACACACTGACAACCGTCAACCGTCATGCAACACACTGACAACTGTCATGCAACACACAGACAACCGTCAACCGTCATGCAACACACAGACAACCGTCATGCAACATACAGACAACCGTCATGCAACACACTGACAACCGTCATGCAACACACAGACAACCGTCATGCAACACACAGACAACCGTCATGCAACACACAGACAACCGTCAACGTCATGCAACACACAGACAACCGTCAACCGTCATGCAACACACAGACAACCGTCATGCAACACACAGACAACCGTCAACCGTCATGCAACACACAGACAACCGTCAACCGTCATGCAACACACAGAGAACCGTCAAACGTCATGCAACACACTGACAACCGTCAACCGTCATGCAACACACAAAGAACCGTCAACCGTCATGCAACACACTGACAACCGTCATGCAACACACAGACAACCGTCATGCAACACACAGACAACCGTCATGCAACACACAGACAACCGTCAACCGTCATGCAACACACAGACAACCGTCATACAACACACAGACAACCGTCATGCAACACACAGACAACCGTCTTGCAACACACTGACAACCGTCAACCGTCATGCAACATATAGACAACCGTCATGCAACACACTGACAACCGTCATGCAACACACTGACAACCGTCATGCAACACACAGACAACCGTCATGCAACACACAGACAACCGTCATGCAACACACTGACAACCGTCATGCAACACACAGACAACCGTCAACCGTCATGCAACACACAGACAACCGTCAACCGTCATGCAACACACAGACAACCGTCATACAACACACAGACAACCGTCATGCAACACACAGACAACCGTCAACCGTCATGCAACACACTGACAACCGTCAACCGTCATGCAACATATAGACAACCGTCATGCAACACACTGACAACCGTCATGCAACACACAGACAACCGTCATGCAACACACAGACAACCGTCATGCAACACACTGACAACCGTCATGCAACACACAGACAACGTCAACCGTCATGCAACACACAGAGAACCGTCAACCGTCATGCAACACACTGACAACCGTCATGCAACACACAGACAACCGTCATGCAACACACAGACAACCGTCATGCAACACACAGACAACCGTCAACCGTCATGCAACACACAGACAACCGTCAACCGTCATGCAACACACAGACAACCGTCATACAACACACAGACAACCGTCATGCAACACACAGACAACCGTCAACCGTCATGCAACACACTGACAACCGTCAACCGTCATGCAACATATAGACAACCGTCATGCAACACACTGACAACCGTCATGCAACACACTGACAACCGTCATGCAACACACAGACAACCGTCATGCAACACACTGACAACCGTCATGCAACACACTGACAACCGTCATGCAACACACTGACAACCGTCATGCAACACACAGACAACCGTCATGCAACACACAGACAACCGTCATGCAACACACTGACAACCGTCATGCAACACACTGACAACCGTCATGCAACACACAGACAACCGTCATGCAACACACTGACAACCGTCATGCAACACACTGACAACCGTCATGCAACACACTGACAACCGTCATGCAACACACAGACAACCGTCATGCAACACACAGACAACCGTCATGCAACACACTGACAACCGTCATGCAACACACTGACAACCGTCATGCAACACACAGACAACCGTCATGCAACACTCTGACAACCGTCATGCAACACTGACAACCGTCATGCAACACACAGACAACCGTCATGCAACACACAGACAACCGTCATGCAACACACAGACAACCGTCATGCAACACACAGACAACCGTCATGCAACACACAGACAACCGTCATGCAACACTCTGACAACCGTCATGCAACACTGACAACCGTCATGCAACACACAGACAACCGTCATGCAACACACAGACAACCGTCATGCAACACACTGACAACCGTCATGCAACACACTGACAACCGTCATGCAACACACTGACAACCGTCATGCAACACACTGACAACCGTCATGCAACACACAGACAACCGTCATGCAACACACTGACAACCGTCATGCAACACACTGACAACCGTCATGCAACACACTGACAACCGTCATGCAACACACTGACAACCGTCATGCAACACACAGACAACTGTCATGCAACACACAGACAACCGTCAACCGTCTTGCAACACACAGACAACCGTCATGCAACACACAGACAACTGTCATGCAACACACAGACAACCGCCAACCGTCATGCAACACACAGACAACCGTCATGCAACACACAGACAACCGTCAACCGTCATGCAACACACTGACAACTGTCATGCAACACACAGACAACCGTCATGCAACATACAGACAACCGTCATGCAACACACTGACAACCGTCATGCAACACACAGACAACCGTCATGCAACACACAGACAACCGTCATGCAACACACTGACAACCGTCAACCGTCATGCAACACACAGACAACCGTCAACCGTCATGCAACACACAGACAACCGTCAACCGTCATGCAACACACAGAGAACCGTCAACCATCATGCAACACACTGACAACCGTCATGCAACACACTGACAACCGTCATGCAACACACTGACAACCGTCAACCGTCATGCAACACACAGACAACCGTCAACCGTCATGCAACACACAGAGAACCGTCAACCATCATGCAACACACTGACAACCGTCATGCAACATACAGACAACCGTCATGCAACACACTGACAACCGTCATGCAACACACAGACAACCGTCATGCAACACACAGACAACCGTCATGCAACACACTGACAACCGTCAACCGTCATGCAACACACAGACAACCGTCAACCGTCATGCAACACACAGACAACCGTCAACCGTCATGCAACACACAGAGAACCGTCAACCATCATGCAACACACAGACAACCGTCAACCGTCATGCAACACACAGAGAACCGTCAACCATCATGCAACACACTGACAACCGTCATGCAACACACAGACAACCGTCATGCAACACACAGACAACCGTCATGCAACACACTGACAACCGTCATGCAACACACAGACAACCGTCATGCAACATACAGACAACCGTCATGCAACACACAGACAACCGTCAACCGTCATGCACACAGACAACCGTCAACCGTCATGCAACACACAGACAACCGTCAACCGTCTTGCAACACACTGACAACCGTCAACCGTCATGCAACATACAGACAACCGTCATGCAACACACAGACAACCGTCAACCGTCATGCAACACACAGACAACCGTCAACCGTCATGCAACACACAGACAACTGTCAACCGTCTTGCAACACACTGACAACCGTCAACCGTCATGCAACATATAGACAACCGTCATGCAACACACTGACAACCGTCAACCGTCATGCAACATATAGACAACCGTCATGCAACACACTGACAACCGTCATGCAACACACAGACAACCGTCATGCAACACACTGACAACCGTCATGCAACACACTGACAACCGTCAACCGTCATGCAACGTACAGACAACCGTCAACCGACATGCAACGTACAGACAACCGTCATGCAACACACTGACAACCGTCAACCGTCATGCAACGTACAGACAACCGTCATGCAACGTACAGACAACCGTCATGCAACACACTGACAACCGTCATGCAACACACAGACAACCGTCATGCAACACACAGACAACCGTCATGCAACACACAGGCAACCGTCATACAACACACTGACAACCGTCATGCAACACACATGTGTGTGTGTGTGTGTGTGTGTGTGTGTGTGTGTGTGTGTGTGTGTGTGTGTGTGTGTGTGTGTGTGTGTGTGTGTGTGTGTGTGTGTGTGTGTGTGTGTGTGTGTGTGTGTGTGTGTGTGTGTGTGTGTGTGTGTGAATCTTGCAGTACGCCATTGAATCGCAGATCCAGCTGAGGGGACTGAATGTGGCGGACAGCATGCTGGTCATCAAAGCCAGACAGGTAGTGACATCACGGCCGCTCTGAGTGACATCATGCGGTGCGGAAGGGCTCTGTGAGTGTGTTGATTGGCTGTTTCAGGGGGAAGACGTGATCAGGACGGAGGACATCGTGTCCCTCATCGAGCAGGAGGGCGAGGCCATCGCTCTGGTCATGCTTAGCGGCGTCCAGTATTACACCGGTCAGCTGTTCGACATGCAGACCATCACTAGCGCTGGACACGCAAAGGTCACTGTCTTTTACTATGAGTGTCACATATGGGAACATTTGGCTCATTGTGTGTGTGTGTGTGTGTGTGTGTGTGTAGGGGTGTTTGGTAGGCTTTGATTGTGCGCACGCCGTAGGAAACGCAGAGCTGCGACTGCACGACTGGAATGTGGATTTTGCGTGCTGGTGCTCCTATAAGGTCTGTGTGTTTATGGTCTGTGTGGATGCTTTAGTGTATATCAGCCTCCCATGATGCATCAGGGTTATGGTGTGTGTTATTCAGTATGTGAACTCAGGGGCCGGCGGTCTGGCTGGGGCATATATACACGAGAAACACGCTCACAGCGTCAGACCCGCGTGAGTATAACTCTATCACACACACTTACTGATGAAAGAAAGTACATGAGACGCTAATGCAGAGTGTGTGTGTGTGTGTGTGTGTGTGTCAGACTGACGGGCTGGTGGGGACACGACCTGAAGACCAGATTCCTCATGAACAACGGTATGAGAATCACTTCTGAATATGCTAACACAAAGATGATAATGTTCAGTGTAAGGGATTGTGGGAAGCCTGCTCTCTGCTGACACCCTGTGGACTCAGGTGGAGTTGCATTACTCACTGTTACACACTGTAAGCAGCTGTGCGTGTTGATATATACACTATATACTTTTTGGGGGCAAAAGTCAGTCCCAGAATACCTGCAGTGTGAATATTTTGATTTATTTATAAAGTGTGTGAATCAATATTCCTGCAGAAATGGAGCTTCAGCCTGGTGTTAATGGATTCCGTCTGTCCAATCAGCCCATCTTACTGGTGTGCCCCCTACAGGCTAGTCTAGAGGTCAGACTTCACACAACACACTCACAGAAACAACACAACACACTC
Source organism: Gobio occitaniae (assembly GCA_033150135.1). Lineage (NCBI taxonomy): Eukaryota > Metazoa > Chordata > Actinopteri > Cypriniformes > Gobionidae > Gobio > Gobio occitaniae. Next base: position 16,090 of record JARQWZ010005012.1, read on the forward strand.
ACAGAAACAACACACTCACAGAAACAACACAACACACTCACAGAAACAATACACTCACAGAAACAATAAACTCACAGAAACAATACAACACACTCACAGAAACAACACAACACACTCACAGAAACAACACACTCACAGAAACAATACAACACACTCACAGAAACAACACAACACACTCACAGAAACAACACACTCACAGAAACAATACAACACACTCACAGAAACAATACAGCACACTGACAACCATAATACAATGCACTGACAACCATAATACAACACACTGAAAACCATAATACAACACACTCACAGAAACAATACAACACACTCACAGAAACAACACAACACACTCACAGAAACAACACACTCACAGAAACAATACAACACACTCACAGAAACAATACAGCACACTGACAACCATAATACAATGCACTGACAACCATAATACAACACACTGAAAACCATAATACAACACACTCACAGAAACAATACAACACACTCACAGAAACAACACAACACACTCACAGAAACAACACACTCACAGAAACAATACAACACACTCACAGAAACAATACAGCACACTGACAACCATAATACAATGCACTGACAACCATAATACAACACACTGAAAACCATAATACAACACACTCACAGAAACAATACAACACACTGACAACCATAATACAACACACTGACAACCATAATACAACACACTGACAACCATAATACAACACACTCACAGAAACAATACAACACACTCACAGAAACAATACAACACACTCACAGAAACAATACAGCACACTGACAACCATAATACAATGCACTGACAACCATAATACAACACATTGACAACCATAATACAACACACTCACAGAAACAATACAACACACTGACAACCATAATACAACATACAACCATAATACAACACACTGACAACCATAATACAACACACTGACAACCATAATACAACACACTGACAACCATGATACAACACACTGACAACCATAACACAACACACTGACAACCATAACACAACACACTGACAACCATAATACAACACACTGAGAACCATAATACAACACACTGACAACCATAATACAACACACTGAGAACCATAATACAACACACTCACAGAAACAATACAACACACTCACAGAAACAACACAACACACTCACAGAAACAACACACTCACACTAACACAACATACAACCATAACACAACACACTGACAACCATAATACAACACACTGACAACCATAACACAACATACAACCATAACACAACATACCGACAACCGTCATACAACTTTTAGAGGGAACAATCCAACTTCTCTGACCGACCAGGGTGCTCTGTTGTCGGTTTGGGTGCCTGCCACAAACACCCTGGTTCCCTCTCCTCCAGAGGGCCCATCCAACTTCTCTGACGGACAGGAGTGCCCTTTGGTCGGCCTCTGAAAAAAGGATCCATGGGGTTACTGGAAGTCTCAGCCCACACACGGCGCCCCTTCTTTGGGCAGGCCGTTACCTGGTGTGCCTGCCTGGTTCTCGCTTTTTTTTAAAACTTATACTGAATTCTAAGCCCACAGAGAGTGTCTCTCAGAGGGCCTCATGACGGTCCGTATAGTGCAGAGTCAAGCCGACCTGTCTCTCCTCGACAAAACCCTGATGGCCCATTTTGAGTCCGTCTTTGCTCGCATTCATTTCTCCAGAGGGACCACAGTTCCGACCGTGCCCAGGACCAGGCACCCTCCCTGGGGTGGCCAGGGAGGTCTGAGAGCATGGAGCTCCCAGGCTCATTTGCCTTTTTGGGACTTGGTTTATTTTGGGTGACTGCCCTGAACACCCTGGTTCTGACCGCCTACTGTGTGCATATGCTGGGCTTGGGTGACTGCCACAAACACCCTGGTTCCCTCTCCTCCAGATAGCCCATCCAACTTCCCTGACCGACAGAAATTAAGTTCCCTTTGGACGGCCTAGTCCACTGCCTTGAACACCCAGGAGCTCTTCCAGGCTTCCATCCAACTTCTCTAACGACCAAGTGTGCCTGCTCTGTTGTCGGCTTGGGTGACTACTACTAACACCCTGGTTTGCTCTCCTCCAGAGGGTCTCCTCCAGCTTCTTTTACCCGCCCAGAGAGGCCTCTGGTGGGCTTGGGTGACTGCCACCAACACCCTGGTTCCCTCTCCTCCAGAGGGTCTCCTCCAGCTTCACTTACCAGCCCAGAGGGGCCTCTGGTGGGCTTGGGTGACCACCACAAACACCCTGGTTCCCTCTCCTCCAGAGGGTCTCCTCCAGCTTCCCTTACCCGCCCAGAGGGGCCTCTGGTGGGCTTGGGTGACCACCACAAACACCCTGGTTCCCTCTCTTCCAGAGGGTTTCCTCCAGCTTCTCTTACCCGCCCAGAGAGGCCTCTGGTGGGCTTGGGTGACCGCCACAAACACCCTGGTTCCCTCTCCTCCAGAGGGTTTCCTCCAGCTTCTCTTACCCGCCCAGAGAGGCCTCTGGTGGGCTTGGGTGACCGCCACAAACACCCTCGTTCCCTCTCCTCCAGAGGGTTTCCTCCAGCTTCTCTTACCCGCCCAGAGAGGCCTCTGGTGGGCTAGGGTGACCGCCAAAAACACCCTCGTTCCTTCTCCTCCAGAGGGTCTCCTCCAGCTTCTCTTACCCGCCCAGAGAGGCCTCTGGTGGGCTTGGGTGACCGCCATAAACACCCTGGTTCCCTCTCCTCCAGCTTCTCTTACCCGCCCAGAGGGGCCTCTGGTGGGCTTGGGTGACCGCCACAAACACCCTGGTTCCCTCTCCTGCAGAGGGTTTCTTTCAGCTTCTCTTACCCGCCCAGAGAGGCCTCTGGTGGGCTTGGGTGACCGCCACAAACACCCTGGTTCCCTCTCCTGCAGAGGGTTTCTTTCAGCTTCTCTTACCCGCCCAGAGGGGCCTCTGGTGGGCTTGGGTGACCGCCACAAACACCCTGGTTCCCTCTTATCCAGAGGGTCTCCTCCAGCTTCTCTTACCCACTCAGAGGGGTCTCTGGTGGGCTTGGGTGACCGCCACAAACACCCTGGTTCCCATCTCCTCCAGGGGGCCCATCCAACTTCTCTGACCGACAGGAGTGCCCTTTTGGTCGGCCTTCCCCAGCCTTGAACACCCAGGAGCTCTTCCAGTCTTTCATCCATTCGGAGGGACCCATCCAACTTCTCTGACCGACCAGGCTGCTCTGTGTTCGGCTTGGGTGACTGCCACAAACACCCTGGTTCCCTCTCCTCCAGAGGACCGTGATGGTTGTCTGTACGTTGCATTGCGATTGCGTACTGACAACATCATGCAACATACTGAAAAACCATAATACAACATACTGACAACCATTATGAGGTAAATATTGATGCATCTGATCATAATTCATGCAGATAAAGTATTTTGTTGTGTTATGTATATACGATGTTCTGCTGTCCAGGTTTTTAATAAGACGACTATGAAGGATCTGCGGAGGAAGTCTGAGCTGCTGACGGGGTATCTGGAGTATCTGATCAGACATTACTACACCAGAGACGAGTCGAGCCCCGATACAGCCTCGGTCCACATCATCACGCCCTCTGACCCCGAGCAGAGAGGCTGTCAGCTGTCATTGTCCTTCTCTTGTCCAATCAGAGCCGTGTTTCAAGAGCTGGAGAAGAGAGGAGTCGCTGTACGTACCTCTTCATCACATACAGAGTGTGTATTCTGCTTGAATCTGAGTGTGTGTGTGATGTTTTCCAGTGTGATATGCGAGAGCCCAACGTGCTGCGAGTCGCTCCGGTGCCGCTCTACAACTCCTTCACTGATGTTCACCGCTTCATCAACGCTCTGGGATCAGCGCTGAGCGCCCGATGAGTCTGACACTGACGCTCTGTTCCTATTGGCTGCTGTGAAGCTGCTCATTAACATTACGAGAGTCTGAGTCATTACAGAATAGACAGTTGCATATGCAAATGGCCAATAAATATTTTTCTTCATGTCTGAGGGATTTCAAAGGATTTTGTGCTTAAATATCTGGTGTAGAGTTCAACAGACAGGGAACGTTCTCTCAAGGTTCTCTCAACGTTATGAACAAACGTTCGTTCAGTGTTATCTGGTCTTTAATAATGTTCTCAGAACGTTAGAAAAAACATTATTTATACATTGTTCATGGAGCGTTGGATGTTTGTCTAACGTTTTTTAAATGTTTCAATTGGATGTGTGTCTAACGTTTTTTTTATGTTTCAGTTGGACGTTCATCTAACTTTTTTAAAACGTCCAACTGAAACATTTAAAAAACGTCAGATGAACGTCCAATTGAAACGTTCCACGAATGATGGATAAATAATAATGTAACGTTTTGAGAACATTATTAAAGACTAAATAACACTGAACGAACATTCTATTAACGTTACTGGAAGAACGTTTGTTCATAACGTTGAGAGAACGTTGAAAGAACGTCACATTCACATTATTGCAAACATTTTTTATCAACTTTCTAATTTAATTAGAACACAACATGAGCACATTTGGAATTAACCTTACTTTAATTTTCAATTCACTCACAATTTTTGCATCATAACTAGTGTTGTCACATGCCACTGTCGCCTTTGGCTTGGCTTGCTCAGTTGGGGACACTACATTTTAAATTAAATATCCAAATTAATCTAATTAGTAAACTAAATTAACCATATAAATTAAAGTTGACTTGACTTGACTTTGACTTCACGGCATAATTAAATATTGTACGACAGTGGATAGAGGTCCATTTTTAATGCCCTTCCAATGCAATCTCACAGCAATTCGTTTGTATTTTACGAGGTGGCTAATTTGTTTGCTAATAAGTTTGCGTATGATTTGTCCAGAACCCAGTGATGGGTAGGTTTAGGGGCGGTCCTTTCTGATGATGCTCTTGAAAAATCCTGCAAATTCGTCACCTTGTAAAATACGGACAAATTGCCATGAGTTCCGGTTGGTCCATCCTTCGCTTACTTCCCTTACTTCCCTGTCATTGCTTATGTTGCACAAGTGCCCACTACTGGCCGAACCCTTGCAGTGTGAACACTATGAGCCATTATTAGGGGCTAAGCACAGAAGGTGTGTAGGCACATATAGTAACAGCCCATGGTACCGCTTGCAGGAAAGTTATGAAATTTAGCACACTGATAGGAGACAGTCTGAACTGACACCATCGCAAATTTGGAGTCTCTAACTCAATCGCTCTAGCACCACCAACTGTGCAAAGTTGTACTTATGTTTGTGCTAATGGTAAATGTTAAGGCTAGAAACAGAATTCTTTTTCCTTCTGATTCCGTGGCTCAAGACCATTCAATGCATTTTCCGAAGAAAATGTGAGTGGTGCTTGCAGTGGCAAAACTCGGCATCCTGCTAGGCTGTGGTAACACAGTTACCATAGTGATATTTACAGACTGGTTTCTCACCCAAAACAAAAGAGCCCACCTCGTTTGTACGATGTCCTGGTGCTGAAATAATGGAATATTTTTTTGTACGGTTGCTTGGGTACTTTATATGGTTGCTAGGGTGTGCTTATTTAGTTTATGGGATGATATTGAAAGACTATTTGCCAGTCTGAGTAAAAAAAAAGCCCAACTCTGTGTTTCTACAATATTGTAGTATTTTCAATGGAAGTTTATAGAGTTCATAAACTTTTCATTTTTGGCACTTTAATTCCACTTTTAGAAAATTGTAATTGTATGTGTTAACTGTCATTGTCATCATTTTTATTGAAAGTAAATACCTTTCCAATGAAATTACATAATTTTTGGTAGTGCCAATTTTCCCGCCAAATTTTCCCACCAAAAATACTACTTTTTGATCTCCTCCTAGACGTTTATCCGATTTGCACAAAAATTTAACCAAATCATCTTCAGACAATGCCAACAACAATGTATGGAATTCAAGTCGATTCATTAAAGTGTTTTTGAATAACACGCAAACTAATTTTAAGCAGCGCTTGCAAAAATAGACGTACGGTTGTATCTCCTCAATGCTTTTTTTTCTGACCAAACTTGGTACCTGTCATCACAAGCATGACCTGAGGCTACATACTGGGTTTCGGCACAGCGCCACCTACTGGTGCGGAGATATGAAAAATGGCTCTTTTTGCTTATAACTTCTGAATGGTTTGGCCAAAAATCCTAAAAAGTTATCCCGTTAGATTCCGGGTGATATGCTGAGTTGAATACACTAATACACATTAGTGTATTGCTATGAAACTCTGGATGGGTCATCGCGATGATGCCCTGAAGGAGCCTGAGAACCACCTAGTGCCAGGTTCACCTTATGGTTTTTCCAATGTTATGATTTAGCATTTAAACAACTTTCACGAATATCTTTGAAACCGTTAGTCTGATTGAGACGAAAACCACTGCATGAACATCAAAATCATAGCAGGTTGACTAAAAGTTGTTTGCCAAATGTCAACATTTTTATAGTAAGTGGCAAGAAAATCAAAGTCGGGTGTGGGTTATTTTTTATATGCTTTTGAAAATATTTTCACCAAATTTGGCACGCATATGTATGGGCGCACTGAGGACACACACAAAAAGCGGTGGGACTGCGCCACCTGGTGGTGCTATAATTAAACAAAACATGAAATTGGCTCTATACAGCTCAATGTATTCATGGATTTTCAACCTTTTTGCTTAAAATTGTCTCCAAATGTCTTTCTTCATTTCTGCAGTTGGTCTGCTGATGCTTCCTTTGCTTCTGTTGTGCTTGGCATGATCATTGATACTTGCAGCTATATAAAATTTTGTCATTATGAATTTGTTTTCTATAGGCCCGTTTGTATGCTTGAACTTTTGGAGAACATATATAAATAATTAAACAAGCAAAAATGATATCAAATATAAAAATAATTTATTCATTTTCATTTAGTCAAACTTGATGTACTACAAAAACTAAAACTGAAATAGACACATAAATGGACACATTAAACAAATAATAAAAATGACAAAAACACACAACAAAATAACAACTTCAATTAATATAAAAAAGGTGGTATTTGTTTTTAATGACCTTACAAGTTCCATCAAAATATGAAGAAAATATTTGATATTTTAAAAAATATATTTTAAATATGAGGGAGGAACAAAAACACTAAACTTGGTTATGGTATTTATCTGACAAATATATTCTGCAAATAAGGCCAATCATGGCTGCAGGTTTTATTTTACCATGCAAAAAAATTGTTAGAAAAACCAAAACCAAAAATCGACTACAACATAACTAACATTTAATTAGTTTTCTCTTAATTTCTGGCCAAATTGTCACATCATTTGTCTTGTTTCATTACGTTATTATCACAAATAAAACAATGGACTCCAATTTTTGATCATATTTGAATAAAGGGTGAAGATGTCAGTTTCCCGTTTGGCCCCTGCTTTATAACAGCATCTCAAGCAAACACTGTAAAGCGCGAGGGTTTAATGCCTCCTCTAGAAATCCCTCCTGGGTTTATTTGCACTTCATTCAGTTTCTGTGGGACGACGTTCACCGGATCAAACCCTGAAGACTGAATATTCAGACGGCCCCCGTTTGCTTTTATCATTTTCGGACACGCTCAGGCGAGGCGCAGCATGGGGAGGTGAGGTGCATTATGGGATGGCTGTTGACTGATGTGTCTGGAGTCGCACACCTCACTGCCTCCACTCTCTCGTTTGCCCGAGTCGCTCTTCCCCAATTAGGAGAGACTATCTTACACGTGTTCCCGGGGCCCGATGGTTCTCTTTCTGCACTATTACCTTGACTGATGCCTCCTCCTCAATTAGATGTAATTGGCATATCAATATGCAGAAGTTAAATGGATTAACCTTCTTTGGAGTAATGAGCAGATCGTCCACATCTTCAGACGTCAGAAGCATTACTGTTAAACACAGGGTTTGCTAAAGCACTCTAGAAGGATAAGACATGAAAAAGAGATCAATTAGACTAAATTATGGTTATGTGCATTATTATTAGTTAACCTTTACAAACATGTACAGTATTTGAGTAATACCACTTCTGTACTTGAGTTCTGTTCAAACTTGTACTTGTGAAAATAACACTTTTTACTCCATTACAATTTTTTGTAGACTTTAATGGCGCAATGTGTAAGATTTTTGGATTAAAATATCCAAAAGCCACTAGATCAGTGTTTTATATTGTGTTGACTTTATCCCAAATGTTTCCAAGAATGTTGAGAAATCCTCATTTTTGTGTGTGCGTCACCAATCAGTGACATCATCCCGCGTTATTGTGTAGTAACCATGGCAACACTAGCGGCGCTTTAATATCTGATGTGTTTTATTAGCCACTGTTTGGATCATTGATGGACAGAAACTCCTCATTGTTCTCCAGCTCAACACAGTTAGTCTGATTGTGTAAATCTGCTGTTGTTGTTTTACCCAGAATGCCATGTTTTACCGCTTCATATGATCTCGCTCACTGCAGTGTGAACAAGTGTCTCATAGTAGCATTACAACATCACTTTAACACACTCACATGTGTGTGATCAAACAGCGCTGCGTTACACACAATGCCGTACATTCAATCGCCACATTTTTCAAAATCCACAAACACTTTTGTCATTCATACTCCACAAACTGCAAAAAAACTATAAATATTTGCAGGATATTTTTCATATGCTAACAACCTGCTTTCAAAACTGATGAAAGCACATTCAAATCAGAATGATTGCAAATTTCAGGCATTTATGCAGTAATTATTTTGAAAATCTAGCTCCCTGTTGTTAGTGTTTTTTAGGTCAGTGTGTTATGAGAGACATGCATGTTTTCTGAAGGAGAATTTGTTGCCAGTGATTGGTGGAACGAGCTTATTTTGAGACATGATGAAGTATTTTGTTGGTCTGAGGTTAGATTAACTGTTTGGCCAAAATGAATCTTGGAAATGCAGACTGTATGAAGAGTTTTGAAAATGTGGTTTCAGTGTTGAACAATGCTTGTTTTCAACGATTGAAAAAAAACTGTAAGATAGCCTACACAAAAAAATGTAAGAATATGACACTGATGATGAATAAACAGTATAAGGTAGCAGTCCCAAACCAGATTTTGTTAATACAATAATGTTAGTTGTAAGTTGGTATGAGAGACCAAAATAAAAATAAAATGGCATTTTGGGGTTACGGAAACAGTTACCATGGTAAATACACAATATTAAGATGAACTGTTAATGAAACCTATGAATACTGATCCTGAGGATGAATGAACAACATCATAAACCTGCATGTAATTCATTCGCAGCTAACATACTAAGCTTAATTTACTGGCACTTTTTAGTAATTTCATGACTTACTAATTAACATGAACTACAGTAGCTATGTTTCCATCCACCTATTTTTATGCGCATTTTGGGATATCGCATCAAAAAATACTGAATGGAAACGGCAAGATGAACATAAGTTCTAAAACTTATGCGCTCGTTTGAGTCGGATACTTTTTTTATCCGATACGAAAACATGCGCATAAACTACGATGGAAATGCATTTACCGAATAAATTCCTTGATGCGCATAAAGAAAATCATGTGACTTTCGCGATGTAACAGCATAACTGTACTAACCAGCGGAAAAATCTTGTTTGCACAGCATCTGAAATGTGTTTTTGTCTTTCAGAAGTCTGTTGTCAAAGATGCTCTGTATATTTCCCTCCTGTCTTACACAACTGCGTTCCCAAACAGCACATCTGCCTCTGAAGGCAAGACAACACGTTTATTGAGACGCACATCATTTATTATATACGAAAATTATTATATATGGATGCTTCTCCTACACTGTAAAAAAAATCCCCATTAAATTTACAGTAAAAAAACGGCAGATGTGGTTGCCAGAACTTTACTGTAAAAAATACGGCAGTAACGTTTTAGGTTTTTACGGGACAGCACCATATAATTTAAAGGTTTATAATGTAATAATTATGGTTAAAAAACTTTTATTTTACAGTTCAAAACCATATAATTTAAAGGTTTATATTGTAATAACTACGAGTACACTATGTACGGTAAAAATCCTGTAAAAAAATAATGTTAAATTACCGACCTATTGAAATACTAATATCTGTTATGCACCTTTACTGACAAGCACCAATCACAGCGGAGATGAGAATCACATGATGAATCAAAGCTCATCACAAGCAGCTTTAAAGAGAACAATACTATAAAGAAGGTGCACAGTCATTCACACAAACACTAAACACCATCATGGTAACACACATGAAATTTTAAAAATGCAATAAACATTAATTTAACAACATTAGATGTAACATAAAACCCTAATGTACATAACTGATTAAAACAAACTAAGACAAAACAGTTAACCAATTAACCGTAGCATTTTTACAGTCTTTTACCGTTAAAATCACAATGATTTTTTACAGTGTATGTTTCTTGATTTGAATGTGTATGTGTATGATTGTGTATGTGTATGTGTATGATTTTTTAGCGGTAGTTTATCAGGAAGTGACGATTATGTTCTCTTCGACTCACTGGATGGAAACGGTGCTTTACGCATAAATTATATTCGCAACTTTGGATGGAAACATAGCTAGTGTTGCATGTTCGTAGTTTATTTTGTGCTTTATTTATAATCAAGTGAGATCCACCGCGTTTGAAGAGTGCGCTATGCAGTGGCGGAGCTAGACTTTAAAAACAGGGGTGGCAAAGGGGTGGCAAGGTGTTATTTTGGGGGGTCAATATACAAAGTGTTCAATTACACTAAAAATTAATTATTTTCCACAAAATGTATATAGATTAAATTAAAGTTGTTTATTTTCCAAAATGTACACAATTACATATGTATTAAGTATACAGCAAAAATAGAACCACAAGTATTCAAAGTGCTCCTTGGACTAATTAAGTCCAAGAGAAAAAACTGAGGTAAACTTGGACCTATTAAAACAAGGCAGGACTAGGCAGATGTACACATTCAAACATGTACCATAAGAATAATAGTATATATATATATATATATATATATATATAATGTATGTATATAAACATAAAATATATATATAAATATATTATTTATATATGTAGTTTACATGATAAAAGTAACCTTTAAAGTTAAGATAAGCCTCTAGTTTTAATCATTTAAACGGACCTTTCAAGTTTGGGCATAAACTTCTGGCAGTGATCAGTGTATTTTATAAATTTTTTCACAGTGCTGGATGTCATATGGTGATCGTGAAACACACGGGACACTTCACTACATGATTTCATGGTGAAATTTGTTATTTTCCATGTTAATTAGGTCAGTTTTGATCAAGAACAATCCACTGTGGCTATTAAATCAGCGTGAGCAGCGCGGCAAAAATACACTAGGCCCAAAAAAAAAATCCCCTAAAAAACAATTGCATAAAGGACAGAAATAAAGAATACGTCATGAAATGATTATTTCAACATTAATAACTTGACAGCTCAATAATAAACCATAAGAAAAAATAAGATCAAGTACATGAACTTGCAACAGAACACATGCTATTATTTTACATTTGATTATTTTATTTAATTCTAAAGAACTCTTAGCCTATTTGGTGCACTTTATGACGCCTCATGATGTTCCAAACCTGTATGAGTTTCTTTGTTCTGCTATACACAAAAGAAGATATTTTGAAGAAAGTTTGTACCAGGCTGCTTTGGGGGCACCATTGACTTCCACAGCAATCTTCCTATGTGTTCAACATAACAAAGAAATGTATACATGTTTGGAACAACTTGAGGGTGAATAAATGATGACAGAATTTTCATTTTTGGGTGAACTGTCCCTTTAAGCAGTCTTTCTGAACCAGTAGGCCTAATCACTTTTTTGAATTGAATTTTCTTTGAATAATTTACTTAAATTATGACTATTATCGTGTAATTATTTGTCCCATTTTTATCTAAATATTTTTTAAATGTCATAAACTTTATATGACAGGATTATTTATTATGTATGATTAATATAGCCTAGCTAAATTATAAATTAATAATAACATTTATTAGGCTATAATCTATTAATTAGCCTGTCTAAAAAATAATAATTCTGTCTGCCAAGCTCTGATAATGTATTGGAATATTATATTAATATATTATCCATTAAAAAAACTATAGGCCTACCTTTAGAAGCACGGGGGTCAGTTGCATAAACTAAGCCATTATGTTAAGACAGTGTCTTAAGATCTAGTATGAGCCACTAGCAGTTCGGCAAGTGGCATTCAGTCTTACTTTTCATATCAAATTAGGCCAGTCTATGTTTTTGTGTAACTGATTTAAAAAAATGATGTCTAACTTGTAAGACTATTCTTAACGGTTTATGCAACCGGCCCCAGATGTGTCTGTCACATAGACCGATCTGTCACCACAGTCAGACAGTCTGAGACACTGAAATGCTTCTCCTAAAGTGTGCAGTTGGCCTGAGGTTCATCATGAGTTACTGGACAGACCCATTGATGCCTTTTTTTATATAAATTCAGTTCTATATCTGGAGATCCTCTTGCGTTCAAACGGTGGACGCGACGGGAGCTCAACATGTTTTTTTTAAAAACGGAAAAACGTGCAAGTTTACAGACACACTCTGGCACAGCGCATGTTCTCGAGACTCCGCCGCTATGGCAACAAAGCTGCTAAAACGCAACCACGCACAAATGAGCTCCTGTACTACTTATTGTGAAATTGAATTATTTATATGTGCTATCAGTATTCTCCACATTGCAAAATCTGTATGTGTTTATTGAACTATGTGTGGACCTGTGTAAAATACGGGACAAATCGCGTCCCGTATTGGTTTGATACGGAACGCGTCATTTTGCTTGTAAATACGGGACGATTCCGTATTTTACAGGACGGGTGGCAAACCTAAATTGCACAGCTGCTGCTTCTGCTCTGCTCTTGCTACACGCTGCCGCGCCGCCTCTGCGTGCGGTGTAAATGCTCTAATCTGTTAACATGGGCGCCGAAAAAAACACGCGCTGCTTACGCCCTGCTAACGCGCGTGCAATGTGAAACCGGCGTAAGGATGCATTCACGTCCGCTGGGAGATTTGGGAAATGTTCGTAAAAATCAAACAGTGTAGGCTAATGTTTTCAGCGGGGTGGCAACAGGGGTGGCAAGGACTTCGTCTGGGGTGGCAATTGCCACCCCAACCAGCCCTCTGGCTCCGCCACTGGCGCTATGAGCAAAATATTGACCGTCTGAGAGGACAGGAAAGTTCTGTAACCTGCTTGTTATACGGATCTGTATTATTTATGCTACTGGTTTTGATTGTGTTGGTACTGTTTTTACAGATAATAATAACGATCATTGCGTTTGTCTTACTGAATGTGGCATCTTCCTGTCAGCAATTACAGTTTGTCTATGAGATTTTTTTTTATTAATGCCGGTGGCGCAGTGTTGCCAGATATTACTACGAAAGACAAGCAAAAACAAACAATATTATCCTAAATAAGTTTCAAAAAGCTTGTGTTTTGGAAATAAAATCATTATATCACTAACCCTAACGCAACTTACCACTTTATTAACTTCCTAAAGTGTCACGTTAAGTGTGAAAAACGAGTCCAAACCGCTTATAATAACTGGATCTGGCACCCGCGCCCTCACTTACAAAAAGCGCTCAAGTCCCGTTCACTCTTCTCGCAGCGACATGAATCGCAAACACTCATATGAGCCGATAAAAGATGGTTCACACGGCCTGTTAGTCATTTAGAGAGCTTGAAATTTTATTTTTTAATATGAAAAAAATTACTGAGGTCCCCTCATAGCTCGCGGCAGAATAAAAGCTCCGCCCACTTAAGAGTCAAGACACGCCTTTGTGTTGAATAAGAGACGGAACATTACATACTGTGCCTTTAAAAGTACAAAGTAATATATCTTGACTTGAAGGGGCTGTACTGTATGCAGAATTCAGAAACCATTGTTATTAGCGACACCTGTGGCCGTTTGGTGAACTGCAGCAGCTCTTCCTGCTCGTGAGCTGCTCGTGCACAGAGATTGAACGCGATTCAAGGCCCTGCTACTCGCGGTGAGGGTCTTTTTCGTTCTTTGCTTAAGTACTGAGAAGTTGTAAATACATTAGCAGTGATATACTAGTGTTAATGAACACCCCGACGCCGTCCACTGATGAGAGTGATGCTTAGATGAATATATTTCACGCACTTTTCTCACAGAATACACAACACGACAGTAAACCGGTCCGCAGTTAAAGCATCTGATCTCAGCGATGTGGATATGTTTGAACCAGCTCTGAGATTCACCAGCATCATGTCGACAATATGAGGTAATTCAGATGACACTGTTATGATAGTTGGATTATGGAGTATGTTTGAGACTATATCTGACTATGAAGTTTGAATTTGTCTTTACATGATTGACATTACAGTACAGAATGGCTCTTTCGGCATTATATCCTGAACATAAACATTAGTTTTTCATGTGTTATTAAACGGGGAAGAGGCTCTCGGGAGCGCGCGCAAAATCCTTTTGATTTTCCCGGCAAAACACCGCGGTCAAGTGAGCCGTCATCTGGAAACGCTCGGTCAAGCCAGCCGCAGCCTAGATATTGATGCTCGTCTATTTGTGGAATTACGGTACGGAAACATGGAGGTGCCCAAAAGCTGAGATAGATCTGTATTTCAGCGGTTATTCTCTGAATTGACCGAACATCAAGTGCAACCTATTGAACTATTTTCAGTTTTACTATTTTCGCAGATATTTTACTGTGGACTTTTAGAGGAAATAAAGGCAAAGTCTGTCAAAATACATTACATTGCTCATTTTTTGTATTTTGTACTGCTATTATTAAAATTCCTATATTGACATGCCATTTTCAATATTTTCTTTTTCTGGATGGCCATCACTCTGTCCTCATCAATTTTCAAAGGGTTTTACTGTGGACTTTTAGAGAAAATAAAGGCAAAGTCTGTTAACAAATTATAATTTTTATAAATAAAAACTAGGATATAGCCACATTCACAACATTTCTCTTCAATGTGTTAATCAAATTAAATTTAAATTAAGGAGGTCAGTCAATGTTAAAGATGTTTAATTGTAAATGTTAATTAATTAAATTTGAGATTTGTATGGAGAAGATGGGTCAACTTAATAGAAACTACTATTTCTATTTTTATAAGGCAAAAAAAAACAGAAAAAAGGCAAAAACTTTATATTAATGTTTAAGAGCTCTAAAACAAAAACATCTATAATAACGCTTGAAAAAACAATACATTTCACAACAACAAAAAAATAGAAAAATATACACAAATAAACAGCTAACCGTATTCTGGACAAATGTGGGCAAAATAATTTTGATTTAATTTTAAAAAATACTTCCCTTGATCTGAGCGGTACAAGACTTGGCTACTTTTCCTAAGTTTGCCTCCTGAACACACAATTTTTTTTGACTCAATTCTACAATGTTAAGTGGGTGGGGAAAAAAACCCTCCTTAATCTTGTATTTGGGTCAAAAATGGGCACCCATAGAAATGAGTGGGAAAAACCATAATTTAGAGCATTCTTCTTGTTTTTTTGTAAAAATAAATGAATAGATCCAATACAATGCATATCTAACATACACACAAATGAAGGGCTGATCCTGTACAACATTCTCATCATGGCAAAAACTCACACTCATACACACACACACACACACACACACAAACACACACACACACACACACACACACACACACACACACACACACACACACACACACACACACACACACACACACACACACACACACACAAACAATGCATTCAATGAGCCTATGACAGAGCAGTGAGCCTATGACAGAGCTGGGCTTTTTTTTTTTTTTTTCATTTCTTTTTTTTCTAATAAACTTTCATAAGCACTTCTCATTTTTCTCTTTTTTGACTATAACACATTGTCCAACTATATTAAACAATGAAATCCGTTGAACATTACAATCACTGACCATAATAACCTCAACCATTTAAACTTTTCTTGTAAAAACCTGTAGATTGTAGACTGTTTTTGTATTTAATTGTATGGTCTTTCTGTAATTCACTCAAACTCTACAGTATATATTGATATGGACCGAAAATTAAGTTTTTATTTTTCTCTAAAAGTCCACAGTAAAACCCTTTGAAAATTGATGAGGACAGAGTGATGGTCATCCAGAAAAAGAAAATATTGAAAATGGCATGTCAATATAGGAATTTTAATAATAGCAGTACAAAATACAAAAAATGAGCAATGTAATGTATTTTGACAGACTTTGCCTTTATTTCCTCTAAAAGTCCACAGTAAAATATCTACGAAAATAGTAAAACTGAAAATAGTTCAATAGGTTGCACTTGATGTTCGGTCAATTCAGAGAATAACCGCTGAAATACAGATCTATCTCAGCTTTTTGGCACCTCCATGTTTCCGTACCGTAATTCCACAAATAGACGAGCATCAATATCTAGGCTGCGGCTGGCTTGACCGAGCGTTTCCAGATGACGGCTCACTTGACCGCGGTGGCAAAACCGACCCGATCATTCATATAAAAATCACACAGGCTTTTACAGGAAGATCTCGTTTTTTAGGTTTCCTTACAAGTTGTTCACACATTGACAATTAAAACGTGATTAATTTATGTTCATTTATAAATACAGCCACTTTTTTAATTGTTTCTCGTTATTTAAAAAAACAGTATAATGTGAATATGACGGTGAGTAAATGAAGACACACTAAGTAATCCTTTCACAGACTTTGAACTATAATAATGTGTTTTTATATCATGATCAATCTTGATTATTAGTCTGAAAATCACTATATTTAAATGTCAAACAACTATAAAATCATCTGCGGGAAATATTCAGGAAACATTTTTCAGCATCTTCTTCTTTTCATATTTTGTTTTCAAAAGTCAATTTAAAAAGCGTTGAGAATTTTTGAACTTATTTTATGGAGAAAAAAACAAACAAACAAAAAAAAAAAAGTGTCCTGTCAGGTTGATTGATATTTTGATTAGAATGGTATTAAACTAATTCTAACTGAAACCTAGCCTATGTTGTGAATAATTGTATTCTTAAGACTTAACTTGTTTCACTAGGAGCTGTGTGTTTATTGGAAATTTAACAGTGAAGTGGTGAGCTTGAATTGTTTTGCAGAAAAAAAAAGAACTTTTATTAACAACAGCAATGTGCAAAAACCTAATTTTTATAAGGAAAATTGTAATATTCAACTCTTATTAAATGTCTTCTATAGTATCATACTGAACTAAAAGGAACACTCTTTACTTGTTTTCTGTCTAATCCAGTCACAATTTGAAGAAAAGTTTTTTTTGTGACTTCCTACTTTTTCCCATATTGAGGAGTGGAAATGTCTAATAAGTCAAATAAGTGCTCCTATGCCGCCACCTACTGGTTATAGTGGAGATTGTTTGCCATAAAGTGGCCAGCACCTTTAAACCTTTAGTTTTACAAATCATCACACTGAAAATAATATTATAATTGGATAATATTTAGAGCTTTGAAGTGCTGGAAAAAGTGTGAAACACTTGACAAGTGCTTGAATTTCACTCTCAAAAGGTCGAACCCTGAGATGAATAATGAAAAAAAAAGAAAAAAAGAAAAGAAAAAACTTTCTACTGTTTCTTCCACAATACCATGGGGTGTTACTACATTAAATCCATGGTGAATGTTTATGCTTTTTTTATTGTTTGCCGTCCGATGTTTCTCATGTGTAACAGAAACGACAGCTCTTCTCAGTCGGGCAACAGTGCGACCGCCAACCACATTCAGTCGCACCAGCAGGAAAAAAGCTCGCAAAATGCCACCATTTAGTCGCAGTCTGGAGCCCTGTAAGAGCATTTCATGATTTATGTTCAGCCAAAAACGACACAAGATCAGTGAGGGAGGGACATTATTCTGCAAAGCCTCCCACCACATGGTCCATCAGAAACAAATAAAGTGCTTAAACTATGCAACTTTTTCAAGCAATTAAACAGATGAATGCATTACAAAAATAACTAAAAGTCAGGCATGATCAGTATCAGATGCAGATCAGGAGCTGGGAAAATATTACAGGTTTTCAACTTTTTAATGTTAGCTAACGCGTTCTTCATGTGTTGTTCCAGTTTAGCATTTATAATGTTTGGATGTACACAAAAACACATAACATTTGTTAGTTAATAACAGGCTTCATGGTTCTTGAATTTCAGACACAATATTCAAGGACTGGCAATTATGTGAAAACAAACATTGGTCTTAGAAAGGGCTTAAATTAAACTAAATTTAAGAGTAGCTAAAGAAGAGAAACCGACATATTTCTGCTTTTTCATTCAGGGAGTCCTGACAAAAAACTACTTTTGCAATAGACGGTTCGTCCGATTTGCACAAAAATTGAACCAGATCATCTTCAGGCGGTGACAACAAAAAGTTACGGAATTCATGTTGATTCGTCAAATTATTTTCGATAAACTCGCAAACAAATTTTACATAGCGGTTGCGAAAATACACTTAAGGCCATATCTCCGCAACGCTTTATCGTATTCAAACCAAACTTGGTAGATGTCATTACAAGCATGACCTGAGGCAACATGCAGCGTTTCGGCGCAGCGCCACCTACTGGTCCTGAGATACGAAAAATGGCTGTTTTTGCTTATAACTTCTGAACCGTTTGTCCGAAAAATCTAATTGTACCATATCGGCCATTTTGGCTGTCGGCCATTTTGAATTATGTGCTAAAATGCTGTATTTAATGAACACATGAACAGATTGTTACAAAACTCGGTATGGGTCATCAGCACGATGCCCTGAAGGGTCATGAGAAGTTTCAAAACAGCGCCACCTAGAGGAGACTTGTTTCCCCAAACGCTTATAACTTTGGGTGAGGTTGACTTATTTTCATGGGAGTAACTTTTTTCGTCTCCTGAATCCTTGCCGAGTCCAACGATACCAGACTTGCCAGGTTTCGGCGTATGGTTTGTGCAGCGTTGTAATTTATCACTGAAAAAACATTAGCTGATATCTTTTGATATCTTCAAAACCGCTAGTCCGATAGAGACGAAACCAGCATCAGAAGATCGGAAACATAGATAGATAGCTAAACGCTAATGCCCAAATGCCCAAATGTCAAAATATTGATAGTAAGGGGAGTAAAATCCAATCAAAGTCAGGTGTCCGTCATTGTTTGCGTTTTTTCATATAAAAGTCTATAACTCGAAATGAGAGATTTTCACCCAAATTTGACACACATGTATGGGCTCACTAAAACAAATAGCAGGATTGTGCCTCTTGGTGGCGCTATAATAGAACCAAACATGAAATTTACATAGACTACAATGCATTTTTCAGCCTTTTTGCCTAAAATCATCTTAACATGTGTTTAATTGCTCGTTGCTGCCATTTATCTGACACTGACAGCCATTTTGGCACGTCTTCTTTGCACTTGGCCCCGATAATGGCTGCTTGCAGCTATATTTGATCATTTTCCCTGTTGTAAAAAATTGTTTAAATTCAGTCATGTGGTGTTAATCATTTGTTAAAGTTTTTTTATAAAACAATTGCAATTTAAGCTTTCAAATAATACATATTAATGATTAGGCCTATTTAAAACTAAATAGTCTATATTGATGTTTATTGAACACATAAGCTAATTTATTACTAAGTTTAGGATTACAGACTAACTTGTGACAAAGCCAAAATACTTCTTTTTGTAGCCTAAAGAAGAACATGCATGCACTTTTGAAATGAAATACTTTCAGTTCTGTAGCCCAGTGTTTCCCAACCTGGGTGCCGTCTGACGAGAGCAGGGGTGCCATGTAAAAGACCTTCAAATACATTTTTTTTCTAAACTTTGGTCATATTCGAACATATTTTTCAAATAATTCTCTCTTTGTAAACGTTGGTCATATTCGAACATATTTTTCAAATAATTCTCTCTTTGTAAACGTTGGTCATATTCGAACATATTTTTCAAATAATTCTCTCTTTGTAAACTTTGGTCATATTCGAACATATTTTTCAAATAATTCTCTCTTTGTAAACTTTGGTCATATTCGAACATATTTTTCAAATAATTCTCTCTTTGTAAACTTTGGTCATATTCGAACATATTTTTCAAATAATTCTCTCTTTGTAAACTTTGGTCATATTCGAACATATTTTTCAAATAATTCTCTCTTTGTAAACTTTGGTCATATTCGAACATATTTTTCAAATAATTCTCTCTTTGTAAACTTTGGTCATATTCGAACATATTTTTCAAATAATTCTCTCTTTGTAAACTTTGGTCATATTCGAACAAATTTTTCAAATAATTCTCTCTTTGTAAACTTTGGTCATATTCGAACATATTTTTCAAATAATTCTCTCTTTGTAAACGTTGGTCATATTCGAACATATTTTTCAAATAATTCTCTCTTTGTAAACTTTGGTCATATTCGAACATATTTTTCAAATAATTCTCTCTTTGTAAACTTTGGTCATATTCGAACATATTTTTCAAATAATTCTCTCTTTGTAAACGTTGGTCATATTCTAACATATTTTTCAAATAATTCTCTCTTTGTAAACTTTGGTCATATTCGAACATATTTTTCAAATAATTCTCTCTTTGTAAACTTTGGTCATATTCGAACATATTTTTCAAATAATTCTCTCTTTGTAAACTTTGGTCATATTCGAACATATTTTTCAAATAATTCTCTCTTTGTAAACTTTGGTCATATTCGAACATATTTTTCAAATAATTCTCTCTTTGTAAACTTTGGTCATATTCGAACATATTTTTCAAATAATTCTCTCTTTGTAAACTTTGGTCATATTCGAACATATTTTTCAAATAATTCTCTCTTTGTAAACTTTGGTCATATTCGAACATATTTTTCAAATAATTCTCTCTTTGTAAACTTTGGTCATATTCGAACAAATTTTTCAAATAATTCTCTCTTTGTAAACTTTGGTCATATTCGAACATATTTTTCAAATAATTCTCTCTTTGTAAACTTTGGTCATATTCGAACATATTTTTCAAATAATTCTCTCTTTGTAAACGTTGGTCATATTCTAACATATTTTTCAAATAATTCTCTCTTTGTAAACTTTGGTCATATTCGAACATATTTTTCAAATAATTCTCTCTTTGTAAACTTTGGTCATATTCGAACATATTTTTCAAATAATTCTCTCTTTGTAAACTTTGGTCATATTCGAACATATTTTTCAAATAATTCTCTCTTTGTAAACTTTGGTCATATTCGAACATATTTTTCAAATAATTCTCTCTTTGTAAACTTTGGTCATATTCGAACATATTTTTCAAATAATTCTCTCTTTGTAAACTTTGGTCATATTCGAACATATTTTTCAAATAATTCTCTCTTTGTAAACTTTGGTCATATTCGAACATATTTTTCAAATAATTCTCTCTTTGTAAACTTTGGTCATATTCGAACATATTTTTCAAATAATTCTCTCTTTGTAAACTTTGGTCATATTCGAACATATGGCATGCAATGAACAGTCATTTTCGCCGTCATCACCAGAAGTCACCAGAAGACGCGAATGAGAAGTCCTGACGCTGTGAGAAAATGTGTCTCTGTGCACTCATCCGAAAGCGCGCACACGTCTCACAGCGCGCAAATATTGAGTTCTCTTTCAAGTCTTGCTCTTGAAGGGACAAACTCACACAAAAAAAAGTATGTCAACATGTCCATCTTGATGAGTATTCTAGCAGACATAGTCTGAATATGCCTTAAGTAAACTTTATACAGTCGAGAAAGACGACTTATATCCGAGCATTAGGTTTTAAAGGGGCAGTAGCATTAGGTCTTAAAGGGGCAGTAGCATTAGGTCTTAAAAGAGCAGTAGCATTAGGTCTTAAAGGGGCAGTAGCATTAGGTCTTAAAGGGGCAGTAGCATTAGGTCTTAAAAGAGCAGTAGCATTAGGTCTTAAAGGGGCAGTAGCATTAGGTCTTAAAGGGGCAGTAGTATTAGGTCTTAAAGGGGCAGTAGCATTAGGTCTTAAAGGGGCAGTAGCATTAGGTCTTAAAAGAGCAGTAGCATTAGGTCTTAAAGGGGCAGTAGCATTAGGTCTTAAAGGGGCAGTAGCATTAGGTCTTAAAGGGGCAGTAGCATTAGGTCTTAAAGGGGCAGTAGCCTTTACTGCTGTCTGTTTAATGTCAAATAACAAAAGACAAGGACATCACTCACTGCTCTTGATTGAATAGCTTTTGTAAGTTTAATGGGATTAATCTTTAATTTAAACACTCAAATATGCTATGTTATTTTACATTTGATCAATTTCTGTACCTGAAAACTAATGTTAGACGTACCTGAAAAACCTGAAAAGCATAGTTTATTTTAGTAGTATCTTTGCTCAATAGTATTTATTTGTGCTGCTGCTTGTATTTAAATTATTTGTTCTTATTATTTTCTTTATTTTTATTTGAAAGTATAGTCCTTTTTTCCCTGAACATAGCAAATACTGAACCGTACCGAAACGGTGAACCTAAAACCGTGACACAAACCGAACCGTGAGCAAACTGTACCGTTACAGCCCTAGCGTAACGTATGCGAGGGGGTGCTCAAAACGGAGAACATTTTCAAAGGATGCCATGACTGAAAAAAGGTTGGAAAACACTGCTGTAGCCTATAGGATGATCATTTTTATTTTACCTTAAAATTACATCGACTTAATTTGATTTAAAAAGCACCTGCTGTAGTATCTTAGTTTTTTTCGTTGCACTAAACTGTAAGAGTGGACTCCTGTAGATGGTTCTATCTACAGGGTTGCCAGAGACTAAAGAAACGTTATCAGAAAGATGGAAGAAAACTGTACATTTCTTGTCTATTTCCACCCACTGCAACTTATACCAACGACGGAGATGAGCGCAGTTACAATAGCAAAATATGTGGGAGAGCGTTGCTATAATATGACTATATTGTATTGCAATAGGGAGCACTTCAAAGTCAATACTAAATCAAAACTAGTTAGCACAGTATTTGTAATAGAAAGGATTTAATGACAAAATCTGGTTATGGTTACACTTAAAATAGTTTCAAAATGGATGGATGAGATGATAAACTTATACCATTAATCGTACACAGCATGAATACAATGTTACCTGAGAGATAGAGAGAGAGAGAGAGAGAGAGAGAGAGAGAAGAGAGAGAGAGAGAGAGAGAGAAGAGAAGCCCAGATGACTTCAAGAGCCAGAGGAAAAGAGAGAGAGAGAGAGACACAGTTCCAATCCTTTTATCTATTCCTTGACCATGTGACTGAAACCAAATGTATTCTTTTAAACTGACCAATCAGACCAAACTTCCCCCACTGTCACACATAAAGGTGTGGCACCTCATGTGGCCTACAGGCCTGCCTTTTGTCTTCCAGGTCCTTGTGATAAGCAAATGTGTTGACAACAGTAAAGCAAATTTCTTTGTTGGATTTCAAATATCAAATATCAAATATCTTTGATTATTTTCAATCCTTTCAAAACATTATTTGATTGAACATTTTGGAACAATTATATACTTTGGTTTTATTTAATTTCACTGGTAAATACTTTTTTTCTTTACACTGAATTTAAAAACAAATGCTGATTTAAGTAACATCTTTGTTTGGATTGCAGAATATGCAGTTATTGCCTTTAATTTCACCTTTCAGCCTTTTAATTTCCAATTCAATTTCCTGTTAATTTCAGATTGCGGACTTGTTTTCATTAGCCAAAAGCCAATTTAGCCTGTTAAATACCAAATAAACATCTTGTTCATGTATACTTTCATTCTTTTATTGTGTAAAAAAAAAAAAAAAAACGGGAATCGTCCAGTTTTCTTGAAAAAAATCGGTATCGGAATCGGCCATGTAAAATCATGATCGGTGCATCACTAATTATAATGAGTTCACTGCTTTCATTAAAAGCTGAGCAATGAGTCTGTAGGGTTCTCTGATGATCAATAATATTAATGATGTTTAGACAATGTTAAGATCTTTAACCAATATTTTTAGCATGCAGATTTATCTACCATTAATGATAATCTAAATCCTATTAAATCCTCTGCTTCAGTCTATTGCAGATATAGATATTCATACATGAATGGATTTAAACATTCTTGGAAACATTTGGGATAAAGTCAACACAATATATAACTCTGATCTAGTGGCTTTGGATATTTTAATCCCAAAATCTTACATATTGTGCCTTTTAATGGAGTACATTTGTGGCATAGTATCAATTTCTCAGTACTTTTTACCCCTTAGCAACACATTGGGAATAATCCACAGCGTCGTGACAGTGACTTTTGGTTATTTTCTCGGCTGGTCTGGCTGTGATCCAGAGAGTGGATTCAGTTCACTCTGTGTTTGATTTGCTGATGGTCTGCAGGTCAGAGTCCAGAGGGTTTGGTGTGTGTGTGTGTGTGTTCACAAAGATGTCCCATGTTCAGAAGTATTGACTCGTGCTGTCATCCTCTCAGACGCGCCGCTCCGAAGCGCTGCTGGCTTCTTTCTGACGGGCTATTGAGGAGCTTCTCAAACCTCAGAGATACTAACTTTATGATCAATGATGTACGAGACTAGCAGCTGGTTAATTCGTCAGTGTTGATCCAGTCAATTTAATCATAAAATTACTATTGTTTTGTGTTGTTCTGTTAATAAATGCAGTTCCCATTCAGTCGGTCACTCTCGACGCCACGTCGGAGTACCGACGAATAGGAATCTCGCTCGCGAGAGCCAATCTACTTCGAGTGTAACTAAACGAGCTAATGCACATTGGCATGCAATGATTGTACCAGGTGCTCATGCCACGCCGTGCGGGTATAAATGAGACACAGGTGATTGCATCAAATCAACCTTTTGCTTCGGAGCCTGGTGGTAGATGGTAACGCCAGATATCACTCACTACTTCGCAGTCCTGACTGAAGACGGAGACGCCTCTCACATCTCTCTGTGTTGTTTGTTAGAGCAACCACAAAGGCTGTTCTCACAGCTGGTTCGGTGCGCTAGGTGGAGAGCGCTGAAAAGCCGTTCTTACCATCCGTATCCTTCGGGGCTCCCCCTGATGATCAGATGTCCATCGCTGCATCGGAGGGAGGGTCAGACTTCTCTGGAGATGACGTGTCGGCGCAGGGGGCTCCTTCGGGAAGATCCGCTGTGCCCGTTACAGATCCAGAGATGATGGCCATGCTTTCCCGGGCCGCCGAGAAGATCGGGCTCGTGTGGAACCCTCCACCGTGTCCCGAACCTTCAAGGTTGGATGATTGGTTTCTCGGGGTGGCCCGTGCTGGTTCTCAGCGCCCCACCCCGGTTCCTTTCTTCCCTGAGGTGCACGAGGAGCTCACTCGGTCATGGACGGCACCTTTTACTGCCCGAAACCGGCCCAGTGGATCCTCCTCCCTCACCACCCTCGATGGCGGACCTGCAAAGGGTTACACGCAGGTTCCTCCCGTGGAACGGGCCGTTGCTATGCAACTGTGCCCTAACTCCACATCCAGGGGGAACTCGTGTCTCCCCTCCCTAGCCTGTAGGTACTCGTCCGATCTGATCGGAAAGGCCTACCAGGCTTGTGGAGAGGCAGGCTCCGCCTTGCACGCTATGGCGTTGTTGCAGGTTCATCAGGCCCAGGCACTGAAGAACCTGCACGAGGGTGGTCACGATCCCGCAGTTCTCCAAGAACTGAGAACCGCAACGGACCTCGCGCTTCGTGCGACGAAGGTTACGGCGCGGGCCGTGGGTCGTGCGATGTCCACTATGGTGGTCCAGGAACGCCATCTCTGGCTGTGTCTGGCAGACATGAGGGAGACCGACAAGATTAGGTTCCTTAACTCCTCCGTCTCCCAGACCGGCCTCTTCGGCGACGCGGTCCAGAACTTCGCCCAGCAGTTCTCGGCCGCACAGAAGCAGACTGAGGCCATCAGTCACATCCTGCCACGGCGGTCAGCAGCTGTCTCCACCCCGCCGCCGGCAGCACCTCAGTCTGCTCGTCGCCGAGGGCGGCCGCCTGCGTCTGCCTCCGCTCCCGCGTTGCAGCAGCAGCCTTCACCCAAGCGACGTCGTGGAGCCGGGCGCAAGCAGGCCGCCCCGCCCGTCCAGGCTCCTGCCAAGAGAGGTGGCAAAGGCAGGGGCAAGGGCAAGCGGCCCTGAGACGGGCGACCCGGAGATGGGGAGGACTGCTCTTCTAGAGACGGTGACCGCACCGCTCCATCCCCCGGAGGAGGGCCGGGAGGAGAATCTTGTGTTCCGTTTTGTTTCTGTTCCATCAGTCACAAATTTTCAATAAAAGAGCAGTTTCCTCCATCTCTGGGTCCTCAGGGGGCCCGGAGAGTTGTGGCCGGTCAAACGCCGGACCACACACATCCTCCCCCTTCGCCAGCGGGTAGCAGTGGACGACCTCCTCACGTTCCTCCTGCCCACCTGTGGAATCAGGTAAGTGTTGCACAGCACACTCTCACCTCGCTGCGGGCCGCCTCCACGAGACAGCCGCCCCAGCCCGGTACCTGCATTCCACCTCGCTGCCCCACGGTGGGTACGCCGGTGGTCCCTATGGTCCCGCTTGCACGGTCTCTGCGAGCCTGGCTAGAGCTCCCCAGTCCGTCTCGCTGGCTCATTCGGACCATCAGGCTCGGCTATGCGATTCAGTTCGCCCGGTGCCCCCCCAGGTTCAAGGGCGTCCGCTTCACCTCGGTGAATGCTGCAGATGCCCATGTCCTGCGTGCGGAGATCGCTGTCCTAGTGGCGAAGGACGCGATAGAGCCGGTCCCTCCAGCCGATATGAAGACCGGCTTCTACAGCCCGTACTTCATTGTACCCAAGAAAACCGGTGGGTTACGGCCAATCTTGGACCTGCGAGTCCTGAATCGGAGCCTCCACAAGTTACCGTTCAAGATGCTCACGCAGAAACGCATTTTCGAATGCATCCGTCCCCAAGATTGGTTTGCAGCGATCGACCTGAAGGACGCGTACTTTCATGTCTCGATTCTTCCTCAACACAGGCCGTTTCTGCGCTTTGCGTTCGAGGGTTGAGCATATCAGTACAGAGTCCTGCCCTTCGGGCTGTCCCTGTCCCACCGTGTCTTCATGAAAGTCACGGAGGGGGCCCTTGTGCCCATGAGAGAACAGAACGTTCGCAACCTCAACTATCTCGACGACTGGCTCATTCTAGCACAGTCCAAGGATCAGATGTGCGAGCACAGGGAACTGGTGCTCAGACACCTCAGCCAGTTGGGTCTTCGGGTCAACTGGGAAAAGAGCAAACTCGCCCCCGTGCAGAGGATCTCTTTTCTCGGTATGGAGTTGGATTCGGTCGAACAGACAGCGCGCCTCACGGAGGAGCGTGTCCAGTCGATGCTGAGCTGCCTGAACACGTTTCAAGGCAGGATGGCGGTTCCACTGAAACAGTTTCAGAGGCTCCTGGGGCATATGGAGGCCGCTGCGGCAGTAACACCGCTCGGCCTGCTTCATATGAGACCGCTTCAGCATTGGCTACATGGCCGAGTCCCGAGATGGGTGTGGCAACGCGGCACTCACCGGGTGAGCATCACACCGGCCTGCCGCCAGTCATTCAGTCCATGGTCAGACCCCTCGTTCCTTCGGGCCGGAGTGCCCCTGGAACAGGTGTCCAGGCACGCTGTGGTTTTCACGGATGCCTCTGCCATGGGCTGGGGAGCCACGTACAACGGGCATGCAGTGTCAGGGGTTTGGACGGGCCCGCACCTGCATTGGCATATCAATTGCCTCGAGTTGCTAGCAGTGCATCTTGCTCTGAGCCGCCTCAAAGCGCGGTTACGGGGCAAAGATGTACTGGTCCGCACGGACAACACTGCGACCGTCGCGTATATCAACCGACAAGGTGGTCTGCGCTCCCGTCGCATGTCGCAACTCGCCCGCCATCTCCTCCTCTGGAGTCAGTAGTGTCTGAGGTCGCTTCGGGCCATTCATGTCCCTGGTGTGCACAACTGTGTGGCCGACGAGCTTTCACGAGCTGCGCTCCCAGGCGAGTGGCGACTCCACCCCCAGGTGGTTCAGCTGATTTGGAGACAGTTCGGGGTGGCACAGGTCGACCTGTTTGCCTCCCCAGAAACGTCCCACTGCCAGTGGTTCTATTCACTGACCGAGGGTACACTCGGCATGGATGCCCTGGCGCACAGCTGGCCCCAGGGGCTGCGCAAATATGCGTTTCCCCCAGTGAGCCTACTTGCACAGACTCTGTGCAAGGTCAGGGAGGACGAGGAGCAGGTCCTGCTGGTGGCGCCGTACTGGCCCAACCGGACCTGGTTTCCAGAACTTAGACTTTCCCGGCCTGGCTATGTGCCCAAGGTTCCTACCACTCCCTTTAGGGACCAGGTGGTGAACCTGCAAGCGCTGCCCCCGGAGGAGGCAGACCCAGCCCTAGCTTTGCTCTGTCCCGTCCGCGCTCTGCGGGTTTACGTGGATAGAACTCAAAGCTTCAGAACCTCAGATCAGCTCTTTGTCTGTCACGGAGGCCAGCAGAAGGGAAAGGCTATCTCCAAGCAGAGGATGGCCCACTGGATAGTGGATGCCATCACCTTGGCTTACCAAGCACAAGTTGTGCCCTGTCCGCTCAGGGTGCGAGCACACTCTACTAGAAGTGTTGCATCCTCCTGGGCGCTGGCACGTGGCGCCTCGCTGTCAGACATCTGTAGAGCTGCGGGCTGGGCGACACCCAACACGTTCGCTAGATTCTATAGCCTACGTGTAGAGCCGGTCTCCTCCTGTGTTCTCACCTCAAACGGGTAGAAGCACTGAGAGGCCCCGGCTCTTGTCGGCTTGCTGCGCTACGGCGCTTATATTCTCCAGAAGCAAACTCTGTGAGTCCTCCACCGCCCTCGGTGCCGGACGTGGCGGAACGTCTGGCATCAGGCCCCTTGCCGCTGAATCCTTGAGAACCGGTATTGGGCTTGGGCCATATGAGTGACCCTGCAGGGATCCCATATTTTCTTCCACGGTCGCTCCTACAGGAAGCCCGTGTCTTTCCCTTGGGAGAGCCTTCCCTGCAGTGGGACTGAGCCCCCTTCTTCTTGCGGGCTACGGCTCAGCATTGTACTCCACATAACTCCTTCGGGGTACGATGTGGGCTCCGCAGCGTTCCCTTCTCTAGGGGACGCTTTCCCAGTGTTATCCAATAATCACTGAGCGGGTCATGCGGAACAGCAGTGATGGACTTCCCGGTGTGAGCCCCGTCTCATCAGGTAAGAGAGCTCAGGCGGCTCACACAGGGCACTGGATGGGGGCAGAAGCCATGGCGCTTTGGTAGGGATTCCTATTCGTCGGTACTCCGACGTGGCGTCGAGAGTGACCGACTGAATGGGAACGTCTCGGTTACGTATGTAACCCTCGTTCCCTGAAGGAGGGAACGGAGACGCCACGTCCCGTCGCCATGTCCTCTGTACCCTGCTGGGGTGCCTGTCTACCTACCCGGCTCCTCAGCAAAAGGCTGATTTGATGCAATCACCTGTGTCTCATTTATACCCGCACGGCGTGGCATGAGCACCTGGTGCAATCATTGCATGCCAATGTGCATTGGCTCGTTTAGTTACACTCGAAGTAGATTGGCTCTCGCGAGCGAGATTCCTATTCGTCGGTACTCCGACGTGGCGTCTCCGTTCCCTCCTTCAGGGAACGAGGGTTACATACGTAACCGAGACGTTACTAATAACATTACATGTTTGTTTATTGGAAATTTAAATGTGAAGCTCTGAGCTTGAATTGATATGCAGGTAAAATGAACATTAATGTGCAAAAACCAAATTTTTATAGTGTAAATGTAAATCTTCTGCTCTTATTGAACATGCCGTTGATCTTCTGTAGTCTCACACTGAACGGACTGACAGCTCCAGTGATTATTAAAGCTGGTCTTGCTTTCTGGGTAATTGAAGTCACAATCTGAAGAAAAGTTTCTGTTTTTCATAAGACTTTGAGATTTCCTACTTTTCTCCATATGTTAATGAGAGGAAATGGCTAATAAGTCAGTAAGTGCTCCTCTGCTGCCATCTACTGGTTATAGTGGGCACTTCATGTGTTTTTAAAATAAAAGTGCTTGTTTGACACAAAGTGGCCTACACCTTTAAACTTTGAGTTTTACAAATCATCACATTAAAATAACATTAAAATGGGATTATATGTAGAACTTTGAAGTGCTGGAAAAGTACTTGAATTTTATTCTCAAAAGGTTGAACGAACTACAGTCACTACAGTAAATCATGTGGTGTGACTACAGTAAATCATGTGGTGTGACTACAGTAAATCATGTGGCGTCACTACAGTAAATCATGTGGTGTGACTACAGTAAATCATGTGGTGTGACTACAGTAAATCATGTGGTGTGTCTACAGTAAATCATGTGGTGTGTCTACAGTAAATCATGTGGTGTGACTACAGTAAATCATGTGGCGTCACTACAGTAAATCATGTGGTGTGTCTACAGTAAATCATGTGGTGTGACTACAGTAAATCATGTGGTGTGTCTACAGTAAATCATGTGGTGTGTCTACAGTAAATCATGTGGTGTGTCTACAGTAAATCATGTGGCGTCACTACAGTAAATCATGTGGTGTGACTACAGTAAATCATGTGGTGTGTCTACAGTAAATCATGTGGTGTGACTACAGTAAATCATGTGGCGTCACTACAGTAAATCATGTGGTGTGTCTACAGTAAATCATGTGGTGTGTCTACAGTAAATCATGTGGTGTGTCTACAGTAAATCATGTGGCGTCACTACAGTAAATCATGTGGTGTGACTACAGTAAATCATGTGGTGTGTCTACAGTAAATCATGTGGTGTGTCTACAGTAATCATGTGGCGTCACTACAGTAAATCATGTGGTGTGTCTACAGTAAATCATGTGGTGTGACTACAGTAAATCATGTGGTGTGTCTACAGTAAATCATGTGGTGTGTCTACAGTAAATCATGTGGTGTGTCTACAGTAAATCATGTGGCGTCACTACAGTAAATCATGTGGCGTGACTACAGTAAATCATGTGGTGTGTCTACAGTAAATCATGTGGCGTCACTACAGTAAATCATGTGATTTTTCTTAGGGGTGGGAATCACAGGTCAACACACGATACGATAATATCACGATATTTTGCCCACGATAACTATATATCACGATACCAGCGATTCTGTGACAGACGATATATTGGAAGAAAATCACCCACGATATATCACGATATCATTTTGTAAATGGAAAAAAAAGCATCAAAAAAGTCATATGATCATGTATTTAATTTATTAAAACTTCATCTTTTTTGAAATAGCATTAAAGTACAGTGCATATAGTGCATATAAAGCTATCAAACAGCCATGAGAGAACAGTTTCTGTGACTAAATTATTTATAATAAAGAAAGGTCACATCACTACCTTATTCATAGCAGCAACATTTCATATTTAGAAATTGCAAAATGCACACATTACTAAAAATTTACAAAAACACACCCAGTATAAAACCTTATATAATAAAATATGGTCACATTTGAGTACCAAGCGGTACAATAATAAACTTGTCTTTTAAACATGTGCACTGTCAGAGTCCTGCACGGATGAAAAACATCCTAGTGTGTCGGATATGGGTGCAGGTCGGGTAGGACAAGGGAGAAACACGGGTTTTAAACAGTCACGTGCAAACGAATATATATATATATATATATATATATATATATATATATATATATATATATGCGCATGTATATTGTAGATGTGTTCCTAAAACATATATGCATATTTTTAGGAACAGATCTACAAAAATATGCCTGTATTTCAAGTTGATAAAATAATTTCAAATCCATATAAGTAAATCATGTGGTGTGACTACAGTAAATCATGTGGCGTCACTACAGTAAATCATGTGGCGTCACTACAGTAAATCATGTGGTGTGACTACAGTAAATCATGTGGCGTCACTACAGTAAATCATGAGGCGTGACTACAGTAAATCATGTGGTGTGTCTACAGTAAATCATGTGGCGTCACTACAGTAAATCATGTGGCGTCACTACAGTAAATCATGTGGTGTGTCTACAGTAAATCATGTGGTGTGTCTACAGTAAATCATGTGGCGTCACTACAGTAAATCATGTGGCGTCACTACAGTAAATCATGTGGCGTCACTACAGTAAATCATGTGGTGTGTCTACAGTAAATCATGTGGTGTGTCTACAGTAAATCATGTGGTGTGTCTACAGTAAATCATGTGGCGTCACTACAGTAAATCATGTGGTGTGACTACAGTAAATCATGTGGCGTCACTACAGTAAATCATGTGGTGTGTCTACAGTAAATCATGTGGTGTGTCTACAGTAAATCATGTGGCGTCACTACAGTAAATCATGTGGTGTGACTACAGTAAATCATGTGGCGTCACTACAGTAAATCATGTGGCGTGACTACAGTAAATCATGTGGCGTCACTACAGTAAATTATGTGGCGTCACTACAGTAAATCATGTGGCGTGACTACAGTAAATCATGTGGCGTCACTACAGTAAATCATGTGGTGTGTCTACAGTAAATCATGTGGCGTCACTACAGTAAATCATGTGGTGTGACTACAGTAAATCATGTGGTGTGACTACAGTAAATCATGTGGTGTGACTACAGTAAATCATGTGGCGTCACTACAGTAAATCATGTGGTGTGTCTACAGTAAATCATGTGGCGTCACTACAGTAAATCATGTGGCGTGACTACAGTAAATCATGTGGTGTGTCTACAGTAAATCATGTGGCGTCACTACAGTAAATCATGTGGCGTGACTACAGTAAATCATGTGGCGTCACTACAGTAAATCATGTGGTGTGTCTACAGTAAATCATGTGGCGTCACTACAGTAAATCATGTGGCGTGACTACAGTAAATCATGTGGCGTCACTACAGTAAATCATGTGGTGTGTCTACAGTAAATCATGTGGTGTCACTACAGTAAATCATGTGGTGTGACTACAGTAAATAATGTGGTGTCACTACAGTAAATCATGTGGTGTGACTACAGTAAATCATGTGGTGTGACTACAGTAAATCATGTGGTGTGACTACAGTAAATCATGTGGCGTGACTACAGTAAATCATGTGGTGTGACTACAGTAAATCATGTGGCGTGACTACAGTAAATCATGTGGTGTGACTACAGTAAATCATGTGGTGTGACTACAGTAAATCATGTGGTGTGACTACAGTAAATCATGTGGCGTCACTACAGTAAATCATGTGGTGTCACTACAGTAAATCATGTGGCGTGACTAAAGTAAATCATGTGGCGTGTCTACAGTAAATCATGTGGTGTGACTACAGTAAATCATGTGGTGTGACTAAAGTAAATCATGTGGCGTGACTACAGTAAATCATGTGGTGTGACTACAGTAAATCATGTGGTGTCACTACAGTAAATCATGTGGTGTGACTACAGTAAATCATGTGGTGTGACTACAGTAAATCATGTGGTGTGACTACAGTAAATCATGTGGTGTCACTACAGTAAATCATGTGGCATCACTACAGTAAATCATGTGGTGTCACTACAGTAAATCATGTGGTGTGACTACAGTAAATCATGTGGTGTGACTACAGTAAATCATGTGGTGTGACTACAGTAAATCATGTGGTGTCACTACAGTAAATCATGTGGTGTCACTACAGTAAATCATGTGGCGTGACTACAGTAAATCATGTGGTGTGACTACAGTAAATCATGTGGTGTCACTACAGTAAATCATGTGGTGTGACTACAGTAAATCATGTGGTGTCACTACAGTAAATCATGTGGCGTCACTACAGTAAATCATGTGGTGTGACTACAGTAAATCATGTGGTGTGACTACAGTAAATCATGTGGTGTCACTACAGTAAATCATGTGGTGTGACTACAGTAAATCATGTGGTGTCACTACAGTAAATCATGTGGCGTCACTACAGTAAATCATGTGGTGTGACTACAGTAAATCATGTGGTGTGACTACAGTAAATCATGTGGTGTGACTACAGTAAATCATGTGGTGTGACTACAGAAAATCATGTGGTGTCACTACAGTAAATCATGTGGTGTGACTACAGTAAATCATGTGGTGTGACTACAGTAAATCATGTGGTGTCACTACAGTAAATCATGTGGTGTGACTACAGTAAATCATGTGGTGTGACTACAGTAAATCATGTGGTGTCACTACAGTAAATCATGTGGTGTGACTACAGTAAATCATGTGGTGTGACTACAGTAAATCATGTGGTGTCACTACAGTAAATCATGTGGTGTCACTACAGTAAATCATGTGGCGTGACTACAGTAAATCATGTGGTGTGACTACAGTAAATCATGTGGTGTCACTACAGTAAATCATGTGGTGTGACTACAGTAAATCATGTGGTGTCACTACAGTAAATCTTGTGGCGTCACTACAGTAAATCATGTGGTGTGACTACAGTAAATCATGTGGTGTGACTACAGTAAGTCATGTGGTGTCACTACAGTAAATCATGTGGCGTCACTACAGTAAATCATGTGGTGTCACTACAGTAAATCATGTGGCGTGACTACAGTAAATCATGTGGCGTCACTACAGTAAATCATGTGGCGTCACTACAGTAAATCATGTGGTGTGACTACAGTAAATCATGTGGTGTCACTACAGTAAATCATGTGGTGTGACTACAGTAAATCATGTGGTGTGACTACAGTAAATCATGTGGTGTCACTACAGTAAATCATGTGGTGTCACTACAGTAAATCATGTGGCGTGACTACAGTAAATCATGTGGTGTGACTACAGTAAATCATGTGGTGTCACTACAGTAAATCATGTGGTGTGACTACAGTAAATCATGTGGTGTGACTACAGTAAATCATGTGGCGTCACTACAGTAAATCATGTGGTGTGACTACAGTAAATCATGTGGTGTGACTACAGTAAATCATGTGATGTCACTACAGTAAATCATGTGGTGTGACTACAGTAAATCATGTGGTGTGACTACAGTAAGTCATGTGGTGTCACTACAGTAAATCATGTGGCGTCACTACAGTAAATCATGTGGTGTCACTACAGTAAATCATGTGGCGTGACTACAGTAAATCATGTGGCGTCACTACAGTAAATCATGTGGCGTCACTACAGTAAATCATGTGGTGTGACTACAGTAAATCATGTGGTGTCACTACAGTAAATCATGTGGTGTGACTACAGTAAATCATGTGGTGTGACTACAGTAAATCATGTGGTGTCACTACAGTAAATCATGTGGTGTCACTACAGTAAATCATGTGGCGTGACTACAGTAAATCATGTGGTGTGACTACAGTAAATCATGTGGTGTCACTACAGTAAATCATGTGGTGTGACTACAGTAAATCATGTGGTGTGACTACAGTAAATCATGTGGCGTCACTACAGTAAATCATGTGGTGTGACTACAGTAAATCATGTGGTGTGACTACAGTAAATCATGTGATGTCACTACAGTAAATCATGTGGTGTGACTACAGTAAATCATGTGGCGTGACTACAGTAAATCATGTGGTGTGTCTACAGTAAATCATGTGGTGTGACTACAGTAAATCATGTGGTGTGACTACAGTAAATCATGTGGCGTGACTACAGTAAATCATGTGGTGTGACTACAGTAAATCATGTGGTGTGACTACAGTAAATCATGTGGCATGACTACAGTAAATCATGTGGTGTGTCTACAGTAAATCATGTGGTGTGACTACAGTAAATCATGTGGTGTGTCTACAGTAAATCATGTGGTGTGACTACAGTAAATCATGTGGCGTGACTACAGTAAATCATATGGTGTGTCTACAGTAAATCATGTGGTGTGACTACAGTAAATCATGTGGTGTGACTACAGTAAGTCATGTGGTGTGACTACAGTAAATTATGTGGCGTGACTACAGTAAATCATGTGGCGTCACTACAGTAAATCATGTGGTGTCACTACAGTAAATCATGTGGTGTGACTACAGTAAATCATGTGGTGTGACTACAGTAAATAATGTGGTGTCACTACAGTAAATCATGTGGCGTGACTACAGTAAATCATGTGGTGTGACTACAGTAAATCATGTGGTGTGACTACAGTAAATCATGTGGTGTGACTACAGTAAATCATGTGGTGTCACTACAGTAAATCATGTGGTGTGACTACAGTAAATGTGGTGTCACTACAGTAAATCATGTGGCTTGACTACAGTAAATCATGTGGTGTGACTACAGTAAATCATGTGGTGTGACTACAGTAAATCATGTGGTGTGACTACAGTAAATCATGTGGTGTGACTACAGTAAATCATGTGGTGTCACTACAGTAAATCATGTGGTGTGACTACAGTAAATCATGTGGTGTGACTACAGTAAATCATGTGGTGTGACTACAGTAAATCATGTGGTGTGACTACAGTAAATAATGTGGTGTCACTACAGTAAATCATGTGGTGTGACTACAGTAAATCATGTGGTGTGTCTACAGTAAATCATGTGGTGTCACTACAGTAAATCATGTGGTGTGACTACAGTAAATCATGTGGTGTGTCTACAGTAAATCATGTGGCGTGTCTACAGTAAATCATGTGGCGTCACTACAGTAAATCATGTGCTGTGACTACAGTAAATCATGTGGTGTGACTACAGTAAATCATGTGGCGTCACTACAGTAAATCATGTGGTGTCACTACAGTAAATCATGTGGTGTGACTACAGTAAATCATGTGGCGTCACTACAGTAAATCATGTGGTGTCACTACAGTAAATCATGTGGTGTGACTACAGTAAATCATGTGGTGTGACTACAGTAAATCATGTGGCGTCACTACAGTAAATCATGTGGTGTGACTACAGTAAATCATGTGGTGTGACTACAGTAAATCATGTGGTGTGACTACAGTAAATCATGTGGTGTGTCTACAGTAAATCATGTGGTGTGACTACAGTAAATCATGTGGTGTGACTACAGTAAATCATGTGGCGTGACTACAGTAAATCATGTGGTGTGACTACAGTAAATCATGTGGTGTGACTACAGTAAATCATGTGGCGTGACTACAGTAAATCATGTGGTGTGTCTACAGTAAATCATGTGGTGTGACTACAGTAAATCATGTGGTGTGACTACAGTAAATCATGTGGTGTGTCTACAGTAAATCATGTGGCGTGACTACAGTAAATCATGTGGTGTGTCTACAGTAAATCATGTGGCGTGACTACAGTAAATCATGTGGTGTGACTACAGTAAATCATGTGGTGTGTCTACAGTAAATCATGTGGCGTCACTACAGTAAATCATGTGCTGTGACTACAGTAAATCATGTGGTGTGACTACAGTAAATCATGTGGCGTCACTACAGTAAATCATGTGGTGTCACTACAGTAAATCATGTGGTGTGACTACAGTAAATCATGTGGCGTCACTACAGTAAATCATGTGGTGTCACTACAGTAAATCATGTGTGTGACTACAGTAAATCATGTGGTGTGACTACAGTAAATCATGTGGCGTCACTACAGTAAATCATGTGGTGTGACTACAGTAAATCATGTGGTGTGACTACAGTAAATCATGTGGTGTGACTACAGTAAATCATGTGGCGTCACTACAGTAAATCATGTGGTGTCACTACAGTAAATCATGTGGCGTGACTAAAGTAAATCATGTGGCGTGTCTACAGTAAATCATGTGGTGTGACTACAGTAAATCATGTGGTGTGACTAAAGTAAATCATGTGGCGTGACTACAGTAAATCATGTGGTGTGACTACAGTAAATCATGTGGTGTCACTACAGTAAATCATGTGGTGTGACTACAGTAAATCATGTGGTGTGACTACAGTAAATCATGTGGTGTGACTACAGTAAATCATGTGGTGTCACTACAGTAAATCATGTGGCATCACTACAGTAAATCATGTGGTGTCACTACAGTAAATCATGTGGTGTGACTACAGTAAATCATGTGGTGTGACTACAGTAAATCATGTGGTGTGACTACAGTAAATCATGTGGTGTCACTACAGTAAATCATGTGGTGTCACTACAGTAAATCATGTGGCGTGACTACAGTAAATCATGTGGTGTGACTACAGTAAATCATGTGGTGTCACTACAGTAAATCATGTGGTGTGACTACAGTAAATCATGTGGTGTCACTACAGTAAATCATGTGGCGTCACTACAGTAAATCATGTGGTGTGACTACAGTAAATCATGTGGTGTGACTACAGTAAATCATGTGGTGTCACTACAGTAAATCATGTGGTGTGACTACAGTAAATCATGTGGTGTCACTACAGTAAATCATGTGGCGTCACTACAGTAAATCATGTGGTGTGACTACAGTAAATCATGTGGTGTGACTACAGTAAATCATGTGGTGTGACTACAGTAAATCATGTGGTGTGACTACAGTAAATCATGTGGTGTGACTACAGAAAATCATGTGGTGTCACTACAGTAAATCATGTGGTGTGACTACAGTAAATCATGTGGTGTGACTACAGTAAATCATGTGGTGTCACTACAGTAAATCATGTGGTGTGACTACAGTAAATCATGTGGTGTGACTACAGTAAATCATGTGGTGTCACTACAGTAAATCATGTGGTGTGACTACAGTAAATCATGTGGTGTGACTACAGTAAATCATGTGGTGTCACTACAGTAAATCATGTGGTGTCACTACAGTAAATCATGTGGCGTGACTACAGTAAATCATGTGGTGTGACTACAGTAAATCATGTGGTGTCACTACAGTAAATCATGTGGTGTGACTACAGTAAATCATGTGGTGTCACTACAGTAAATCTTGTGGCGTCACTACAGTAAATCATGTGGTGTGACTACAGTAAATCATGTGGTGTGACTACAGTAAGTCATGTGGTGTCACTACAGTAAATCATGTGGCGTCACTACAGTAAATCATGTGGTGTCACTACAGTAAATCATGTGGCGTGACTACAGTAAATCATGTGGCGTCACTACAGTAAATCATGTGGCGTCACTACAGTAAATCATGTGGTGTGACTACAGTAAATCATGTGGTGTCACTACAGTAAATCATGTGGTGTGACTACAGTAAATCATGTGGTGTGACTACAGTAAATCATGTGGTGTCACTACAGTAAATCATGTGGTGTCACTACAGTAAATCATGTGGCGTGACTACAGTAAATCATGTGGTGTGACTACAGTAAATCATGTGGTGTCACTACAGTAAATCATGTGGTGTGACTACAGTAAATCATGTGGTGTGACTACAGTAAATCATGTGGCGTCACTACAGTAAATCATGTGGTGTGACTACAGTAAATCATGTGGTGTGACTACAGTAAATCATGTGATGTCACTACAGTAAATCATGTGGTGTGACTACAGTAAATCATGTGGTGTGACTACAGTAAGTCATGTGGTGTCACTACAGTAAATCATGTGGCGTCACTACAGTAAATCATGTGGTGTCACTACAGTAAATCATGTGGCGTGACTACAGTAAATCATGTGGCGTCACTACAGTAAATCATGTGGCGTCACTACAGTAAATCATGTGGTGTGACTACAGTAAATCATGTGGTGTCACTACAGTAAATCATGTGGTGTGACTACAGTAAATCATGTGGTGTGACTACAGTAAATCATGTGGTGTCACTACAGTAAATCATGTGGTGTCACTACAGTAAATCATGTGGCGTGACTACAGTAAATCATGTGGTGTGACTACAGTAAATCATGTGGTGTCACTACAGTAAATCATGTGGTGTGACTACAGTAAATCATGTGGTGTGACTACAGTAAATCATGTGGCGTCACTACAGTAAATCATGTGGTGTGACTACAGTAAATCATGTGGTGTGACTACAGTAAATCATGTGATGTCACTACAGTAAATCATGTGGTGTGACTACAGTAAATCATGTGGCGTGACTACAGTAAATCATGTGGTGTGTCTACAGTAAATCATGTGGTGTGACTACAGTAAATCATGTGGTGTGACTACAGTAAATCATGTGGCGTGACTACAGTAAATCATGTGGTGTGACTACAGTAAATCATGTGGTGTGACTACAGTAAATCATGTGGCATGACTACAGTAAATCATGTGGTGTGTCTACAGTAAATCATGTGGTGTGACTACAGTAAATCATGTGGTGTGTCTACAGTAAATCATGTGGTGTGACTACAGTAAATCATGTGGCGTGACTACAGTAAATCATATGGTGTGTCTACAGTAAATCATGTGGTGTGACTACAGTAAATCATGTGGTGTGACTACAGTAAGTCATGTGGTGTGACTACAGTAAATTATGTGGCGTGACTACAGTAAATCATGTGGCGTCACTACAGTAAATCATGTGGTGTCACTACAGTAAATCATGTGGTGTGACTACAGTAAATCATGTGGTGTGACTACAGTAAATAATGTGGTGTCACTACAGTAAATCATGTGGCGTGACTACAGTAAATCATGTGGTGTGACTACAGTAAATCATGTGGTGTGACTACAGTAAATCATGTGGTGTGACTACAGTAAATCATGTGGTGTCACTACAGTAAATCATGTGGTGTGACTACAGTAAATGTGGTGTCACTACAGTAAATCATGTGGCTTGACTACAGTAAATCATGTGGTGTGACTACAGTAAATCATGTGGTGTGACTACAGTAAATCATGTGGTGTGACTACAGTAAATCATGTGGTGTGACTACAGTAAATCATGTGGTGTCACTACAGTAAATCATGTGGTGTGACTACAGTAAATCATGTGGTGTGACTACAGTAAATCATGTGGTGTGACTACAGTAAATCATGTGGTGTGACTACAGTAAATAATGTGGTGTCACTACAGTAAATCATGTGGTGTGACTACAGTAAATCATGTGGTGTGTCTACAGTAAATCATGTGGTGTCACTACAGTAAATCATGTGGTGTGACTACAGTAAATCATGTGGTGTGTCTACAGTAAATCATGTGGCGTGTCTACAGTAAATCATGTGGCGTCACTACAGTAAATCATGTGCTGTGACTACAGTAAATCATGTGGTGTGACTACAGTAAATCATGTGGCGTCACTACAGTAAATCATGTGGTGTCACTACAGTAAATCATGTGGTGTGACTACAGTAAATCATGTGGCGTCACTACAGTAAATCATGTGGTGTCACTACAGTAAATCATGTGGTGTGACTACAGTAAATCATGTGGTGTGACTACAGTAAATCATGTGGCGTCACTACAGTAAATCATGTGGTGTGACTACAGTAAATCATGTGGTGTGACTACAGTAAATCATGTGGTGTGACTACAGTAAATCATGTGGTGTGTCTACAGTAAATCATGTGGTGTGACTACAGTAAATCATGTGGTGTGACTACAGTAAATCATGTGGCGTGACTACAGTAAATCATGTGGTGTGACTACAGTAAATCATGTGGTGTGACTACAGTAAATCATGTGGCGTGACTACAGTAAATCATGTGGTGTGTCTACAGTAAATCATGTGGTGTGACTACAGTAAATCATGTGGTGTGACTACAGTAAATCATGTGGTGTGTCTACAGTAAATCATGTGGCGTGACTACAGTAAATCATGTGGTGTGTCTACAGTAAATCATGTGGCGTGACTACAGTAAATCATGTGGTGTGACTACAGTAAATCATGTGGTGTGTCTACAGTAAATCATGTGGCGTCACTACAGTAAATCATGTGCTGTGACTACAGTAAATCATGTGGTGTGACTACAGTAAATCATGTGGCGTCACTACAGTAAATCATGTGGTGTCACTACAGTAAATCATGTGGTGTGACTACAGTAAATCATGTGGCGTCACTACAGTAAATCATGTGGTGTCACTACAGTAAATCATGTGGTGTGACTACAGTAAATCATGTGGTGTGACTACAGTAAATCATGTGGCGTCACTACAGTAAATCATGTGGTGTGACTACAGTAAATCATGTGGTGTGACTACAGTAAATCATGTGGTGTGACTACAGTAAATCATGTGGTGTGTCTACAGTAAATCATGTGGTGTGACTACAGTAAATCATGTGGTGTGACTACAGTAAATCATGTGGCGTGACTACAGTAAATCATGTGGTGTGACTACAGTAAATCATGTGGTGTGACTACAGTAAATCATGTGGCGTGACTACAGTAAATCATGTGGTGTGTCTACAGTAAATCATGTGGTGTGACTACAGTAAATTATGTGGTGTGACTACAGTAAATCATGTGGTGTGTCTACAGTAAATCATGTGGCGTGACTACAGTAAATCATGTGGTGTGACTACAGTAAATCATGTGGTGTGACTACAGTAAATCATGTGGCGTGACTACAGTAAATCATGTGGCGTCACTACAGTAAATCATGTGGTGTCACTACAGTAAATCATGTGGTGTGACTACAGTAAATCATGTTGTGTGACTACAGTAAATAATGTGGTGTCACTACAGTAAATCATGTGGCGTGACTACAGTAAATCATGTGGCGTGACTACAGTAAATCATGTGGTGTGACTACAGTAAATCATGTGGTGTGACTACAGTAAATCATGTGGTGTGTCTACAGTAAATCATGTGGTGTGACTACAGTAAATCATGTGGTGTGACTACAGTAAATCATGTGGCGTGACTACAGTAAATCATGTGGTGTGTCTACAGTAAATCATGTGGTGTGTCTACAGTAAATCATGTGGTGTGTCTACAGTAAATCATGTGGCGTGACTACAGTAAATCATGTGGTGTGTCTAAAGTAAATCATGTGGTGTGTCTACAGTAAATCATGTGGTGTGACTACAGTAAATCATGTGGTGTCACTACAGTAAATCCTGTGGTGTCACTACAGTAAATCATGTGGTGTGTCTACAGTAAATCATGTGGTGTGACGACAGTAAATCATGTGGCGTGACTACAGTAAATCATGTGGTGTGTCTACAGTAAATCATGTGGTGTGTCTACAGTAAATCATGTGGCGTGACTACAGTAAATCATGTGGTGTGTCTACAGTAAATCATGTGGTGTGTCTACAGTAAATCATGTGGTGTGACTACAGTAAATCATGTGGTGTCACTACAGTAAATCATGTGGTGTCACTACAGTAAATCATGTGGCGTGTCTACAGTAAATCATGTGGTGTCACTACAGTAAATCATGTGGTGTGACTACAGTAAATCATGTGGTGTGTCTACAGTAAATCATGTGGTGTGACTACAGTAAATCATGTGGTGTCACTACAGTAAATCATGTGGTGTGACTACAGTAAATCATGTGGTGTCACTACAGTAAATCATGTGGTGTGACTACAGTAAATCATGTGGTGTGTCTACAGTAAATCATGTGGTGTGACTACAGTAAATCATGTGGTGTCACTATAGTAAATCATGTGGTGTCACTACAGTAAATCATGTGGCGTGTCTACAGTAAATCATGTGGCGTCACTACAGTAAATCATGTGGCGTCACTACAGTAAATCATGTGGTGTCACTACAGTAAATCATGTGGTGTGTCTACAGTAAATCATGTGGCGTGACTACAGTAAATCATGTGGTGTGACTACAGTAAATCATGTGGCGTGACTACAGTAAATCATGTGGTGTGTCTACAGTAAATCATGTGGCGTGACTACAGTAAATCATGTGGTGTCTACAGTAAATCATGTGGCGTCAATACAGTAAATCATGTGGCGTCACTACAGTAAATCATGTGGTGTGTCTACAGTAAATCATGTGGCGTCACTACAGTAAATCATGTGGCGTCACTACAGTAAATCATGTGGTGTGTCTACAGTAAATAATGTGGTGTGACTACAGTAAATCATGTGGTGTGTCTACAGTAAATAATGTGGTGTGACTACAGTAAATCATGTGGCGTCACTACAGTAAATCATGTGGTGTGACTACAGTAAATCATGTGGTGTGACTACAGTAAATCATGTGGTGTCTACAGTAAATCATGTGGTGTGTCTACAGTAAATCACACAGTAAATCATGTGGTGTGTCTACAGTAAATCATGTGGTGTGACTACAGTAAATCATGTGGTGTCACTACAGTAAATCCTGTGGTGTCACTACAGTAAATCATGTGGTGTGTCTACAGTAAATCATGTGGTGTGACGACAGTAAATCATGTGGCGTGACTACAGTAAATCATGTGGTGTGTCTACAGTAAATCATGTGGTGTGTCTACAGTAAATCATGTGGCGTGACTACAGTAAATCATGTGGTGTGTCTACAGTAAATCATGTGGTGTGTCTACAGTAAATCATGTGGTGTGACTACAGTAAATCATGTGGTGTCACTACAGTAAATCATGTGGTGTCACTACAGTAAATCATGTGGCGTGTCTACAGTAAATCATGTGGCGTCACTACAGTAAATCATGTGGCGTCACTACAGTAAATCATGTGGCGTCACTACAGTAAATCATGTGGTGTCACTAC
This sequence comes from Gobio occitaniae, assembly GCA_033150135.1. Lineage (NCBI taxonomy): Eukaryota > Metazoa > Chordata > Actinopteri > Cypriniformes > Gobionidae > Gobio > Gobio occitaniae. The sequence continues at coordinate 60,454 of JARQWZ010005012.1, forward strand.
AGTAAATCATGTGGTGTGTCTACAGTAAATCATGTGGCGTGACTACAGTAAATCATGTGGTGTGACTACAGTAAATCATGTGGCGTGACTACAGTAAATCATGTGGTGTGTCTACAGTAAATCATGTGGCGTGACTACAGTAAATCATGTGGTGTGTCTACAGTAAATCATGTGGCGTCAATACAGTAAATCATGTGGCGTCACTACAGTAAATCATGTGGTGTGTCTACAGTAAATCATGTGGCGTCACTACAGTAAATCATGTGGCGTCACTACAGTAAATCATGTGGTGTGTCTACAGTAAATAATGTGGTGTGACTACAGTAAATCATGTGGCGTCACTACAGTAAATCATGTGGTGTGACTACAGTAAATCATGTGGTGTCTACAGTAAATCATGTGGTGTGTCTACAGTAAATCATGTGGTGTGTCTACAGTAAATCATGTGGTGTGTCTACAGTAAATCATGTGGTGTGACTACAGTAAATCATGTGGTGTCACTACAGTAAATCATGTGGTGTCACTACAGTAAATCATGTGGTGTGTCTACAGTAAATCATGTGGTGTGACTACAGTAAATCATGTGGTGTGACTACAGTAAATCATGTGGTGTGACGACAGTAAATCATGTGGTGTGTCTACAGTAAATCATGTGGTGTGTCTACAGTAAATCATGTGGTGTGTCTACAGTAAATCATGTGGTGTGTCTACAGTAAATCATGTGGCGTGACTACAGTAAATCATGTGGTGTCACTACAGTAAATCATGTGGCGTGTCTACAGTAAATCATGTGGTGTGACTACAGTAAATCATGTGGCGTGACTACAGTAAATCATGTGGTGTGTCTACAGTAAATCATGTGGCGTGACTACAGTAAATCATGTGGTGTCACTACAGTAAATCATGTGGCGTCACTACAGTAAATCATGTGGTGTGACTACAGTAAATCATGTGGCGTGACTACAGTAAATCATGTGGTGTGTCTACAGTAAATCATGTGGCGTGACTACAGTAAATCATGTGGTGTGACTACAGTAAATCATGTGGTGTGACTACAGTAAATCATGTGGTGTCACTACAGTAAATCATGTGGTGTGACTACAGTAAATCATGTGGTGTGTCTACAGTAAATCATGTGGCGTGACTACAGTAAATCATGTGGTGTCACTACAGTAAATCATGTGGCGTGTCTACAGTAAATCATGTGGTGTCACTACATTAAATCATGTGGTGTGTCTACAGTAAATCATGTGGTGTGACTACAGTAAATCATGTGGCGTGTCTACAGTAAATCATGTGGCGTGACTACAGTAAATCATGTGGTGTCACTACAGTAAATCATGTGGTGTGACTACAGTAAATCATGTGGTGTGTCTACAGTAAATCATGTGGCGTGACTACAGTAAATCATGTGGTGTCACTACAGTAAATCATGTGGCGTGTCTACAGTAAATCATGTGGTGTCACTACAGTAAATCATGTGGTGTGTCTACAGTAAATCATGTGGTGTGACTACAGTAAATCATGTGGCGTGTCTACAGTAAATCATGTGGTGTGACTACAGTAAATCATGTGGTGTCACTACAGTAAATCATGTGGTGTGACTACAGTAAATCATGTGGTGTGTCTACAGTAAATCATGTGGCGTGACTACAGTAAATCATGTGGTGTCACTACAGTAAATCATGTGGCGTGTCTACAGTAAATCATGTGGTGTCACTACAGTAAATCATGTGGCGTGACTACAGTAAATCATGTGGTGTGTCTACAGTAAATCATGTGGTGTGTCTACAGTAAATCATGTGGTGTGACTACAGTAAATCATGTGGCGTGACTACAGTAAATCATGTGGTGTCACTACAGTAAATCATGTGGCGTGACTACAGTAAATCATGTGGCGTGACTACAGTAAATCATGTGGCGTCATTACAGTAAATCATGTGGTGTGACTACAGTAAATCATGTGGTGTGTCTACAGTAAATCATGTGGTGTGACTACAGTAAATCATGTGGCGTCACTACAGTAAATCATGTGGCGTGACTACAGTAAATCATGTGGTGTGACTACAGTAAATCATGTGGCGTCACTACAGTAAATCATGTGGTGTGTCTACAGTAAATCATGTGGCGTGTCTACAGTAAATCATGTGGCGTGTCTACAGTAAATCATGTGGTGTGTCTACAGTAAATCATGTGGTGTGTCTACAGTAAATCATGTGGTGTGACTACAGTAAATCATGTGGTGTGACTACAGTAAATCATGTGGTGTGACTACAGTAAATCATGTGGCGTGACTACAGTAAATCATGTGGCGTCACTACAGTAAATCATGTGGCGTCACTACAGTAAATCATGTGGCGTGACTACAGTAAATCATGTGGCGTGACTACAGTAAATCATGTGGCGTGTCTACAGTAAATCATGTGGCGTGACTACAGTAAATCATGTGGTGTGTCTACAGTAAATCATGTGGCGTATCTACAGTAAATCATGTGGCGTGACTACAGTAAATCATGTGGCGTGACTACAGTAATTCATGTGGCGTGACTACAGTAAATCATGTGGCGTGTCTACAGTAAATCATGTGGTGTCACTACAGTAAATCATGTGGTGTCACTACAGTAAATCATGTGGTGTCACTACAGTAAATCATGTGGTGTGACTACAGTAAATCATGTGGCGTCACTACAGTAAATCATGTGGCGTCACTACAGTAAATCATGTGGTGTCACTACAGTAAATCATGTGGCGTGACTACAGTAAATCATGTGGCGTGTCTACAGTAAATCATGTGGTGTGACTACAGTAAATCATGTGGTGTGACTACAGTAAATCATGTGGCGTGTGGCGTGACTACAGTAAATCATGTGGTGTGACTACAGTAAATCATGTGGTGTCACTACAGTAAATCATGTGGTGTGACTACAGTAAATCATGTGGTGTGACTACAGTAAATCATGTGGTGTGACTACAGTAAATCATGTGGTGTCACTACAGTAAATCATGTGGCGTCACTACAGTAAATCATGTGGTGTGACTACAGTAAATCATGTGGTGTCACTACAGTAAATCATGTGGTGTGACTACAGTAAATCATGTGGTATGACTACAGTAAATCATGTGGTGTCACTACAGTAAATCATGTGGTGTCACTACAGTAAATCATGTGGCGTCACTACAGTAAATCATGTGGTGTGACTACAGTAAATCATGTGGTGTCACTACAGTAAATCATGTGGTGTGACTACAGTAAATCATGTGGTATGACTACAGTAAATCATGTGGTGTCACTACAGTAAATCATGTGGTGTCACTACAGTAAATCATGTGGCGTGACTACAGTAAATCATGTGGTGTGACTACAGTAAATCATGTGGTGTCACTACAGTAAATCATGTGGTGTGACTACAGTAAATCATGTGGTGTCACTACAGTAAATCATGTGGCGTCACTACAGTAAATCATGTGGCGTGACTACAGTAAATCATGTGGTGTGACTTCAGTAAATCATGTGGTGTCACTACAGTAAATCATGTGGCGTCACTACAGTAAATCATGTGGTGTCACTACAGTAAATCATGTGGCGTGACTACAGTAAATCATGTGGCGTCACTACAGTAAATCATGTGGTGTCACTACAGTAAATCATGTGGTGTGACTACAGTAAATCATGTGGAGTGACTACAGTAAATCATGTGGCGTCACTACAGTAAATCATGTGGTGTCACTACAGTAAATCATGTGGTGTGACTACAGTAAATCATGTGGCGTCACTACAGTAAATCATGTGGTGTCACTACAGTAAATCATGTGGTGTGACTACAATAAATCATGTGGTGTGACTACAGTAAATCATGTGGCGTCACTACAGTAAATCATGTGGTGTGGTAAATCATGTGGTGTGACTACAGTAAATCATGTGGTGTGACTACAGTAAATCATGTGGTGTCACTACAGTAAATCATGTGGTGTGACTACAGTAAATCATGTGGTGTGACTACAGTAAATCATGTGGTGTCACTACAGTAAATCATGTGGTGTCACTACAGTAAATCATGTGGTGTCACTACAGTAAATCATGTGGTGTGACTACAGTAAATCATGTGGTGTGACTACAGTAAATCATGTGGTGTGACTACAGTAAATCATGTGGTGTGACTACAGTAAATCATGTGGTGTGACTACAGTAAATCATGTGGTGTCACTACAGTAAATCATGTGGTGTCACTACAGTAAATCATGTGGCGTGACTACAGTAAATCATGTGGTGTGACTACAGTAAATCATGTGGTGTCACTACAGTAAATCATGTGGTGTGACTACAGTAAATCATGTGGTGTCACTACAGTAAATCATGTGGCGTCACTACAGTAAATCATGTGGTGTGACTACAGTAAATCATGTGGTGTCACTACAGTAAATCATGTGGCGTCACTACAGTAAATCATGTGGTGTGACTACAGTAAATCATGTGGTGTGACTACAGTAAATCATGTGGTGTCACTACAGTAAATCATGTGGCGTCACTACAGTAAATCATGTGGCGTGACTACAGTAAATCATGTGGCGTCACTACAGTAAATCATGTGGTGTCACTACAGTAAATCATGTGGTGTGACTACAGTAAATCATGTGGTGTGACTACAGTAAATCATGTGGCGTCACTACAGTAAATCATGTGGTGTCACTACAGTAAATCATGTGGTGTGACTACAGTAAATCATGTGGCGTCACTACAGTAAATCATGTGGTGTCACTACAGTAAATCATGTGGTGTGACTACAGTAAATCATGTGGTGTGACTACAGTAAATCATGTGGCGTCACTACAGTAAATCATGTGGTGTGACTACAGTAAATCATGTGGTGTGACTACAGTAAATCATGTGGTGTGACTACAGTAAATCATGTGGTGTGACTACAGTAAATCATGTGGCGTGACTACAGTAAATCATGTGGTGTGTCTACAGTAAATCATGTGGTGTGACTACAGTAAATCATGTGGTGTGACTACAGTAAATCAAGTGGCGTGACTACAGTAAATCATGTGGTGTGACTACAGTAAATCATGTGGTGTGACTACAGTAAATCATGTGGCATGACTACAGTAAATCATGTGGTGTGTCTACAGTAAATCATGTGGTGTGTCTACAGTAAATCATGTGGCGTGACTACAGTAAATCATGTGGTGTGACTACAGTAAATCATGTGGTGTGACTACAGTAAATCATGTGGCGTGACTACAGTAAATCATGTGGCGTCACTACAGTAAATCATGTGGTGTCACTACAGTAAATCATGTGGTGTGACTACAGTAAATCATGTGTTGTGACTACAGTAAATCATGTGGTGTGACTACAGTAAATCATGTGGCATGACTACAGTAAATCATGTGGTGTGTCTACAGTAAATCATGTGGTGTGACTACAGTAAATCATGTGGTGTGACTACAGTAAATCATGTGGCGTCACTACAGTAAATCATGTGGTGTCACTACAGTAAATCATGTGGTGTGACTACAGTAAATCATGTGGCGTCACTACAGTAAATCATGTGGTGTCACTACAGTAAATCATGTGGTGTGACTACAGTAAATCATGTGGTGTGACTACAGTAAATCATGTGGCGTCACTACAGTAAATCATGTTGTGTGACTACAGTAAATCATGTGGTGTGACTACAGTAAATCATGTGGCGTGACTACAGTAAATCATGTGGTGTGACTACAGTAAATCATGTGGTGTGACTACAGTAAATCATGTGGCGTGACTACAGTAAATCATGTGGTGTGTCTACAGTAAATCATGTGGTGTGACTACAGTAAATCATGTGGTGTGACTACAGTAAATCATGTGGCGTGACTACAGTAAATCATGTGGTGTGACTACAGTAAATCATGTGGTGTGACTACAGTAAATCATGTGGCGTGACTACAGTAAATCATGTGGCGTGTCTACAGTAAATCATGTGGTGTCACTACAGTAAATCATGTGGTGTGACTACAGTAAATCATGTGGCGTGACTACAGTAAATCATGTGGTGTGTCTACAGTAAATCATGTGGTGTGTCTACAGTAAATCATGTGGCGTGACTACAGTAAATCATGTGGTGTCACTACAGTAAATCATGTGGCGTCACTACAGTAAATCATGTGGCGTGACTACAGTAAATCATGTGGCGTCACTACAGTAAATCATGTGGTGTCACTACAGTAAATCATGTGGTGTGACTACAGTAAATCATGTGGTGTGACTACAGTAAATCATGTGGCGTCACTACAGTAAATCATGTGGTGTCACTACAGTAAATCATGTGGTGTGACTACAGTAAATCATGTGTTGTGACTACAGTAAATAATGTGGTGTCACTACAGTAAATCATGTGGCGTGACTACAGTAAATCATGTGGTGTGACTACAGTAAATCATGTGGTGTGACTACAGTAAATCATGTGGTGTGTCTACAGTAAATCATGTGGTGTGACTACAGTAAATCATGTGGTGTGACTACAGTAAATCATGTGGCGTGACTACAGTAAATCATGTGGTGTGTCTACAGTAAATCATGTGGTGTGTCTACAGTAAATCATGTGGCGTGACTACAGTAAATCATGTGGTGTGTCTAAAGTAAATCATGTGGTGTGTCTACAGTAAATCATGTGGTGTGACTATAGTAAATCATGTGGTGTCACTACAGTAAATCCTGTGGTGTCACTACAGTAAATCATGTGGTGTGTCTACAGTAAATCATGTGGTGTGACGACAGTAAATCATGTGGCGTGACTACAGTAAATCATGTGGTGTGTCTACAGTAAATCATGTGGTGTGTCTACAGTAAATCATGTGGCGTGACTACAGTAAATCATGTGGTGTGTCTACAGTAAATCATGTGGTGTGTCTACAGTAAATCATGTGGTGTGACTACAGTAAATCATGTGGTGTCACTACAGTAAATCATGTGGCGTGTCTACAGTAAATCATGTGGCGTCACTACAGTAAATCATGTGGCGTCACTACAGTAAATCATGTGGCGTCACTACAGTAAATCATGTGGTGTCACTACAGTAAATCATGTGGTGTGTCTACAGTAAATCATGTGGCGTGACTACAGTAAATCATGTGGTGTGACTACAGTAAATCATGTGGCGTGACTACAGTAAATCATGTGGTGTGTCTACAGTAAATCATGTGGCGTGACTACAGTAATATCATGTGGTGTGTCTACAGTAAATCATGTGGCGTCAATACAGTAAATCATGTGGCGTCACTACAGTAAATCATGTGGTGTGTCTACAGTAAATCATGTGGCGTCACTACAGTAAATCATGTGGCGTCACTACAGTAAATCATGTGGTGTGTCTACAGTAAATAATGTGGTGTGACTACAGTAAATCATGTGGTGTGTCTACAGTAAATCATGTGGTGTGTCTACAGTAAATCATGTGGTGTGACTACAGTAAATCATGTGGTGTGACTACAGTAAATCATGTGGCGTGTCTACAGTAAATCATGTGGTGTCACTACAGTAAATCATGTGGTGTGACTACAGTAAATCATGTGGTGTGACTACAGTAAATCATGTGGCGTCACTACAGTAAATCATGTGGTGTGACTACAGTAAATCATGTGGTGTCTACAGTAAATCATGTGGTGTGTCTACAGTAAATCATGTGGTGTGTCTACAGTAAATCATGTGGTGTGTCTACAGTAAATCATGTGGTGTGACTACAGTAAATCATGTGGTGTGACTACAGTAAATCATGTGGTGTGACTACAGTAAATCATGTGGCGTGACTACAGTAAATCATGTGGCGTCACTACAGTAAATCATGTGGCGTCACTACAGTAAATCATGTGGCGTGACTACAGTAAATCATGTGGTGTGACTACAGTAAATCATGTGGCGTCACTACAGTAAATCATGTGGCGTGACTACAGTAAATCATGTGGCGTGACTACAGTAAATCATGTGGCGTGTCTACAGTAAATCATGTGGCGTGACTACAGTAAATCATGTGGTGTGTCTACAGTAAATCATGTGGCGTGTCTACAGTAAATCATGTGGCGTGACTACAGTAATTCATGTGGCGTGACTACAGTAAATCATGTGGCGTGTCTACAGTAAATCATGTGGTGTCACTACAGTAAATCATGTGGTGTCACTACAGTAAATCATGTGGTGTCACTACAGTAAATCATGTGGTGTGACTACAGTAAATCATGTGGTGTCACTACAGTAAATCATGTGGCGTCACTACAGTAAATCATGTGGTGTGACTACAGTAAATCATGTGGTGTGACTACAGTAAATCATGTGGTGTCACTACAGTAAATCATGTGGTGTGACTACAGTAAATCATGTGGTGTGACTACAGTAAATCATGTGGTGTCACTACAGTAAAGCATGTGGTGTCACTACAGTAAATCATGTGGTGTGACTACAGTAAATCATGTGGTGTCACTACAGTAAATCATGTGGTGTGTCTACAGTAAATCATGTGGTGTGACTACAGTAAATCATGTGGTGTCACTACAGTAAATCATGTGGTGTCACTAGAGTAAATCATGTGGTGTGTCTACAGTAAATCATGTGGTGTGACTACAGTAAATCATGTGGTGTCACTACAGTAAATCATGTGGTGTGACTACAGTAAATCATGTGGTGTCACTACAGTAAATCATGTGGTGTGTCTACAGTAAATCATGTGGTGTGACTACAGTAAATCATGTTGTGTCACTACAGTAAATCATGTGGTGTGACTACAGTAAATCATGTGGTGTCACTACAGTAAATCATGTGGCGTGTCTACAGTAAATCATGTGGTGTCACTACAGTAAATCATGTGGCGTGACTACAGTAAATCATGTGGCGTGACTACAGTAAATCATGTGGCGTGTCTACAGTAAATCATGTGGCGTGACTACAGTAAATCATGTGGTGTGTCTACAGTAAATCATGTGGCGTGTCTACAGTAAATCATGTGGCGTGACTACAGTAAATCATGTGGCGTGACTACAGTAAATCATGTGGCGTCACTACAGTAAATCATGTGGCGTGTCTACAGTAAATCATGTGGCGTGACTACAGTAAATCATGTGGTGTGTCTACAGTAAATCATGTGGCGTGTCTACAGTAAATCATGTGGCGTGACTACAGTAAATCATGTGGCGTGACTACAGTAAATCATGTGGCGTGACTACAGTAAATCATGTGGTGTGTCTACAGTAAATCATGTGGTGTGTCTACAGTAAATCATGTGGTGTGTCTACAGTAAATCATGTGGTGTCACTACAGTAAATCATGTGGTGTCACTACAGTAAATCATGTGGTGTCACTACAGTAAATCATGTGGCGTCACTACAGTAAATCATGTGGTGTGACTACAGTAAATCATGTGGCGTGACTACAGTAAATCATGTGGTGTGTCTACAGTAAATCATGTGGTGTCACTACAGTAAATCATGTGGTGTGTCTACAGTAAATCATGTGGTGTGTCTACAGTAAATCATGTGGTGTCACTACAGTAAATCATGTGGTGTCACTACAGTAAATCATGTGGTGTCACTACAGTAAATCATGTGGCGTCACTACAGTAAATCATGTGGTGTGTCTACAGTAAATCATGTGGTGTCACTACAGTAAATCATGTGGTGTCACTACAGTAAATCATGTGGTGTCACTACAGTAAATCATGTGGTGTGACTACAGTAAATCATGTGGTGTGACAACAGTAAATCATGTGGTGTCACTACAGTAAATCATGTGGTGTGTCTACAGTAAATCATGTGGTGTCACCACAGTAAATCATGTGGTGTCACTACAGTAAATCATGTGGTGTGACTACAGTAAATCATGTGGTGTCACTACAGTAAATCATGTGGTGTCACTACAGTAAATCATGTGGCGTCACTACAGTAAATCATGTGGTGTCACTACAGTAAATCATGTGGCGTGACTACAGTAAATCATGTGGCGTCACTACAGTAAATCATGTGGTGTCACTACAGTAAATCATGTGGTGTGACTACAGTAAATCATGTGGTGTGACTACAGTAAATCATGTGGTGTGACTACAGTAAATCATGTGGTGTCACTACAGTATATCATGTGGTGTGACTACAGTAAATCATGTGGCGTCACTACAGTAAATCATGTGGTGTGACTACAGTAAATCATGTGGTGTGTCTACAGTAAATCATGTGGTGTGTCTACAGTAAATCATGTGGTGTCACTACAGTAAATCATGTGGTGTCACTACAGTAAATCATGTGGTGTGACTACAGTAAATCATGTGGTGTGACTACAGTAAATCATGTGGTGTCATTACAGTAAATCATGTGGTGTCACTACAGTAAATCATGTGGTGTGTCTACAGTAAATCATGTGGTGTGTCTACAGTAAATCATGTGGTGTGACTACAGTAAATCATATGGTGTCACTACAGTAAATCATGTGGTGTCACTACAGTAAATCATGTGGCGTTACTACAGTAAATCATGTGGCGTCACTACAGTAAATCATGTGGTGTGACTACAGTAAATCATGTGGTGTGTCTACAGTAAATCATGTGGTGTGTCTACAGTAAATCATGTGGTGTCACTACAGTAAATCATGTGGTGTCACTACAGTAAATCATGTGGTGTGACTACAGTAAATCATGTGGTGTGACTACAGTAAATCATGTGGCGTGACTACAGTAAATCATGTGGTGTGACTACAGTAAATCATGTGGTGTCACTACAGTAAATCATGTGGCGTCACTACAGTAAATCATGTGGTGTGACTACAGTAAATCATGTGGCGTCACTACAGTAAATCATGTGGTGTGACTACAGTAAATCATGTGGTGTGACTACAGTAAATCATGTGGTGTGACTACAGTAAATCATGTGGTGTGACTACAGTAAATCATGTGGTGTCACTACAGTAAATCATGTGGTGTGTCTACAGTAAATCATGTGGTGTGTCTACAGTAAATCATGTGGTGTCACTACAGTAAATCATGTGGTGTGTCTACAGTAAATCATGTGGTGTGACTACAGTAAATCATGTGGTGTGTCTACAGTAAATCATGTGGTGTGACTACAGTAAATCATGTGGTGTGTCTACAGTAAATCATGTGGTGTGTCTACAGTAAATCATGTGGTGTGTCTACAGTAAATCATGTGGTGTGTCTACAGTAAATCATGTGGTGTGACTACAGTAAATCATGTGGTGTGACTACAGTAAATCATGTGGTGTGTCTACAGTAAATCATGTGGTGTGACTACAGTAAATCATGTGGTGTGACTACAGTAAATCATGTGGTGTGACTACAGTAAATCATGTGGTGTGTCTACAGTAAATCATGTGGTGTGACTACAGTAAATCATGTGGTGTCACTACAGTAAATCATGTGGTGTGTCTACAGTAAATCATGTGGTGTGTCTACAGTAAATCATGTGGTGTCACTACAGTAAATCATGTGGTGTGACTACAGTAAATCATGTGGTGTGTCTACAGTAAATCATGTGGTGTGTCTACAGTAAATCATGTGGTGTCACTACAGTAAATCATGTGGTGTGTCTACAGTAAATCATGTGGTGTGACTACAGTAAATCATGTGGTGTGACTACAGTAAATCATGTGGTGTGTCTACAGTAAATCATGTGGTGTGTCTACAGTAAATCATGTGGTGTGACTACAGTAAATCATGTGGTGTGACTACAGTAAATCATGTGGTGTGACTACAGTAAATCATATGGTGTGACTACAGTAAATCATGTGGTGTGTCTACAGTAAATCATGTGGTGTGTCTACAGTAAATCATGTGGTGTGACTACAGTAAATCATGTGGTGTGACTACAGTAAATCATGTGGTGTGACTACAGTAAATCATGTGGTGTGACTACAGTAAATCATATGGTGTGACTACAGTAAATCATGTGGTGTGACTACAGTAAATCATGTGGCGTGACTACAGTAAATAAATGCGGAACGGTATAAATCCTCATCACATCAAATGACCTCAATAAAATCACTCACGTTAAGTAAAATGGGCCGTTTCATGTATTTATCTGAAAAGTTCTGATGTTTGTAGACGAGAGAGAGAGAGAGAGAGAGAGAGAGAGAGACAGAGAGAGAGAGAGAGAGAGAGAGACAGAGAGAGAGAGAGAGAGAGAGAGAGACAGAGAGAGAGAGAGAGAGAGAGAATAGTGCGGTGATCTGTTAATGTTCTCCAGTGATGTGTCCCAAATCAGATAGCAAGAGCTCGTTAGCCTGAGCTGATTTCCATATTAACGACTCTTCTGAACCTTCAAAGAAATGAATAATTGAGAACAAATGAAATGTTTGGAGCACGTTTAATGTTTCATATGTTCCTTCCTGGCTAATGACACACATGGCCTGTGTGTGTGAAGTGTGTGTGCGGTCAGTGTGATGAGGGCGGGCCGCACTGACCCCAGAGAGGCTTCGCTGGCTCCGGCCGCACAGGACTCTGGGTAATGGCGGGCCGAGAGGGGACAGGAGACGGATGGCGGGCGGCCGTATGGATTATTGTTGTTGTTCAGTCGTTGGAGTGGAATGACCCGCTGTCTGTGTTTAAATACTCGCATTATTCACACTCGTGTTGTTTCAGACCCTGTGATGTTATTCCACACTGGACATTGAGCTCTTCTACATGCAACAACAGTTCATCACTTCAGTTCTGACACACACACACACACACACACACACACACACACTCACACATGTTGGGTTTTCATGTTTTATGGGGACTTTCCATAGGCGTAAGGGTTTTTTATACCGTGCAAACCGTATTTCATATCCCCTTACACTGCCCCTAAACCTACCCATCACACACACACACACACACACACACTTCGTCTACCCCTAAATCTACCCATCACACACACACACACACACACACACACACACGGCATCTACCCCTAAATCTACCCATCACACACACACACACACACACACACACACGCCGTCTACCCCTAAATCTACCCATCACACACACACACACACACACACACGGCGTCTACCCCTAAACCTACCCATCACACACACACACACACACACACACACACACACACACACACACACACACACACACACACACACACACACACACACACACACACACACACACACACACACACGGCGTCTACCCCTAAACCTACCCATCACACACACACACACACACACACGGCGTCTACCCCTAAACCTACCCATCACACACACAGCGTCTACCCCTAAACCTACCCATCACACACACACACACACACACACACACACACACACACACACACACACACACACACACACACACACACACACACGGCGTCTACCCCTAAACCTACCCATCACACACACACACACACACACACGGCGTCTACCCCTAAACCTACCCATCACACACACAGCGTCTACCCCTAAACCTACCCATCACACACACACACACACACACACACACACACACACACACACACACACACACACACACACACACGGCGTCTACCCCTAAATCTACCCATCACACACACACACACACACATGTGGCGTCTACCCCTAAATCTACCCATCACACACACACACACACACACACACGGCGTCTACCCCTAAACCTACCCATCACACACACACACACACACACACACGGCGTCTACCTCTAAACCTACCCATCACACACACACACACACACGGCGTCTACCCCTAAACCTACCCATCACACACACACACACACACACACACACTGCGTCTACTCCTAAACCTACCCATCACACACACACACACACACACACACACTGCGTCTACCCCTAAATCTACCCATCACACACACACACACACGGCCTCTACCCCTAAATCTACCCATCACACACACACACACACACACAGCGTCTACCCCTAAATCTACCCATCACACACACACACACACGGCCTCTACCCCTAAATCTACCCATCACACACACACACACACGGCCTCTACCCCTAAATCTACCCATCACACACACACACACACACACACACACACACAGCGTCTACCCCTAAACCTACCCATCACACACACACACACACACACGGCGTCTACCCCTAAATCTACCCGTCACACACACACGGCCTCTACCCCTAAATCTACCCGTCACACACACACACACACACACACACACACACACACACACACACATGGGGTCTACCCCTAAACCTACCCATCACACACACACACACACATGGCGTCTACCCCTAAACCTACCCATCACACACACACACACACACACACACGGCGTCTACCCCTAAACCTACCCATCACACACACACACACACACACACACACACGGCGTCTACCCCTAAATCTACCCATCACTCACACACACACACACACACACACGGCGTCTACCCCTAAACCTACCCATCACACACGGCGTCTACCCCTAAACCTACCCATCACACACACACACACACACACACGGCGTCTACCCCTAAACCTACCCATCACACACACACACACACACACACACACACACACACACACACACACACACATGGCGTCTACCCCTAAATCTACCCATCACACACACAAACACACATGGCGTCTACCCCTAAACCTACCCATCACACACACACACACACACACACTTCGTCTACCCCTAAATCTACCCATCACACACACACACGGCCTCTACCCCTAAATCTACCCATCACACACACACACACACGCCGTCTACCCCTAAATCTACCCATCACACACACACACACACACACACGGCGTCTACCCCTAAACCTACCCATCACACACACACACACACACGGCGTCTACCCCTAAACCTACCCATCACACACACACACACACGGCGTCTACCCCTAAACCTACCCATCACACACACGGTGTCTACCCCTAAACCTACCCATCACACACACACACACACACACACACACGGCGTCTACCCCTAAACCTACCCATCACACACACACACACACACACGTGGCGTCTACCCCTAAATCTACCCATCACACACACACACACACACACACGGCGTCTACCTCTAAACCTACCCATCACACACACACACACGGCGTCTACCCCTAAACCTACCCATCACACACACACACACACGGCGTCTACCCCTAAACCTACCCATCACACACACACACACACACACACACGGCGTCTACTCCTAAACCTACCCATCACACACACACACACACACACATGTGGCGTCTACCCCTAATTCTACCCATCACACACACACACACGGCGTCTACCCCTAAACCTACCCATCACACACACACACACACACACGGCGTCTACCCCTAAACCTACCCATCACACACACACACACACACACACATGTGGCGTCTACCCCTAAATCTACCCATCACACACACACACACACACACGGCGTCTACCTCTAAACCTACCCATCACACACACACACACGGCGTCTACCTCTAAACCTACCCATCACACACACACACACACATGGCGTCTACCCCTAAATCTACCCATCACACACACACACACACACACGGCGTCTACCCCTAAATCTACCCATCACACACACACACACACACGGCGTCTACCTCTAAACCTACCCATCACACACACACACACACACGGCGTCTACCCCTAAACCTACCCATCACACACACACACACACACACGTCGTCTACCCCTACACCTACCCATCACACACACACACACACACACACACACGGGGTCTACCCCTAAACCTACCCATCACACACACACACACACACACATGGCGTCTACCCCTAAACCTACCCATCACACACACACACACACACACACACACACACACGGGGTCTACCCCTAAACCTACCCATCACACACACACACACACACACACATGGCGTCTACCCCTAAACCTACCCATCACACACACACACACACACACACATGGCGTCTACCCCTAAACCTACCCATCACACACACACACACACACACACACACATGGCGTCTACCCCTAAACCTACCCATCACACACACACACACACACACACACACACACGGGGTCTACCCCTAAACCTACCCATCACACACACACACACACACACACACGGCCTCTACCCCTAAATCTACCCATCACACACACACACACACACACGGCCTCTACCCCTAAACCTACCCATCACACACACACACACGGCGTCTAGAGGACATCCAGAGGAAACGCTGTCTGCATCGAGCTCCAGCATCCTCAAGGACTCCTCTCACCCAGCCCACAGACTGTTTTCTCTCCTGCCCTCCGGCAGGCGTTTCAGGATCCACCGGACCAGGACCAGCAGACTAAAGAACAGTTTTTTCCCCAGAGCTGTCTCTTTACTGAACTCAAACCCCCGTTGATCCACTTCCCTCATAAACTGCTAACTCTCCTACCTCACATCCGCCTTCACTTTGTTATTTGCACTACCGACTGTTTATTACAGTAACAACTGTTTACTTATGCATTTTGCACTACCATACCGTAACTGGATTATGCTCATTTGCACTGCCGACTGTTTTTACAGTACCAACTGTTTACATTTGCATTTTGCACCGTACTTCTAACTGTAATATGCAACCACTTTCCACTGCACTTTACACTTTTTTTTTTCGGATAGCTTCTGTCCATAATTTATTGCACTACCTTAATCCACTGCTATATTCCTCATTTTAGCCTAACATATCATTGTATACCTCTAACTGTAAAATTCTGTTTATAGTAATAGCCATCTGTATATTATATTATATTCATAGTACATATCCACCTGTAAATTCTGTTTATAGTAAAAGCCATCTGTATATTATTCACTGTACATATTCACCTGTAAATTCTGTTTATAGTAATAACCATCTCTCTATTTATAGATATATTTATATATACTCAGTACATATCCATGTCCTGCACTTATGCAAACGTTGTATATCCTGCACTTGCTGCTATTGCACTTCTGGTTAGACCTAAACTGCATTTCGTTGCCTTGTACTTGTACTTGTGTAATGACAATAAAGTTGAATCTAATCTAATCTAATCTAATCACACACACACACACACACACACACGGCCTCTACCCCTAAATCTACCCATCACACACACACACACACGGCGTCTACCCCTAAACCTACCCATCACACACACACACACACACACACACAAAACTTCATCTACCCCTAAATCTACCCGTCACACACACACACACACACAGGGTCTACCCCTAAACCTACCCATCACACACACACACACACATGGCGTCTACCCCTAAACCTACCCATCACACACACACACACACACACACACACACACACACGGCGTCTACCCCTAAACCTACCCATCACACACACACACACACACACACACACACACACACACACACACATGGCCTCTACCCCTAAATCTACCCATCACACACACACACATGGCGTCTACCCCTAAACCTACCCATCACACACACACACACACACACACACACACACACACACACACACTTCGTCTACCCCTAAATCTACCCATCACACACACACACACACACACACACACACACACACACGGCATCTACCCCTAAATCTACCCTTCACACACACACACACACACACACACGCCGTCTACCCCTAAATCTACCCATCACACACACACACACACACGGCGTCTACCCCTAAACCTACCCATCACACACACACACACACACACGGCGTCTACCCCTAAACCTACCCATCATACACACACACACACACACACGGCGTCTACCCCTAAACCTACCCATCACACACACACACACACACACACATGTGGCGTCTACCCCTAAACCTACCCATCACACACACACACACACACGGCGTCTACCCCTAAACCTACCCATCACACACACACACACACACACGGCGTCTACCCCTAAACCTACCCATCACACACACACACACACACACGGCGTCTACCCCTAAACCTACCCATCATACACACACACACACACACACGGCGTCTACCCCTAAACCTACCCATCACACACACACACACACACACACATGTGGCGTCTACCCCTAAACCTACCCATCACACACACACACACACACACGGCGTCTACCCCTAAACCTACCCATCACACACACACACACACACACACGGCGTCTACCCCTAAACCTACCCATCACACACACACACACACACACACGGCGTCTACCCCTAAATCTACCCATCACACACACACACACACGGCGTCTACCCCTAAACCTACCCATCACACACACACACACACACACACACACGGCGTCTACCAGTGATGCGCGGGTCAATGTATAAACAACCCGCACCCGACCGACGTTTTCAACTAACCCGCCCGCAACTCGGACCGCAAAAAAAAAGAAGAAAATATTGTACCCGACCCGCATTTTTTAAAAGTAGTAAATGCTCATCGTAGCTCATTGGGCCATTGAGAAACTGTTTCAGGCCCTGGCGTGGTGCTCAGAGGTGCAGCGGCGAGAGCAGGCAGTTCTTGAGGCGGCCCATCATTTTCCATTTCAGCTCCAGATGCATATTATTGATGAACGCGATGTTTATGTTTCGACCCGGCTTGAAGAATTCATCAGCCCACATTTGGAAAACATTTGGAAAAGTGTGAAAGCCCTTAGGAGCGCAAACTGTTATTTTTCTGAATGCTGTATGATATAGCCTAGTGTTATGTGATACAGGCTTGATTTATTTCGTTTAATTTTCTTAACAATTAAGATGCTGCATGTGTTTATCCAGTCTAATCGAAGTGTGCGTCTCTCCCCCGACTTTCCCAACAAAAATCCCGCCCCCTCTCAGAAAATACATAAAACTGACTTTAAATGCGTTTAAAAGTAGCCTATTAAAATGGTACAATGGCATTGCTCAGTTCAACGTTTTGGGAAATCGGGCATTTTGTCCCGCGCCAGCATTTATTCAAAAGTTAATAACGCTCAACATTCAAAAGGTAAATAAGGATTTATTGACGATCCGACCGACCGTGACCCGAATATCATTAAAAATATTTTTGGATGACTCGTAACCGCGGGTAACCGCGGGTGGCCGCGGGCACCCGCTCATTTTGGATCAACCCGCGCATCACTGGCGTCTACCTCTAAACCTACCCATCACACACACACACACACACACACTGCGTCTACTCCTAAACCTACCCATCACACACACACACATGGCGTCTACCCCTAAATCTACCCATCACACACACACACACACTGCGTCTACTCCTAAACCTACCCATCACACACACACACACACACGGCGTCTACCCCTAAATCTACCCATCACACACACACACACACACACACGGCGTCTACCCCTAAACCTACCCATCACACACACACACACACGGCGTCTACCCCTAAATCTACCCATCACACACACACACACACACACGGCGTCTACCCCTAAATCTACCCATCACACACACACACACACACACACGGCGTCTACCCCTAAACCTACCCATCACACACACACACACACGGCGTCTACCCCTAAACCTAACCATCACACACACACACGGCGTCTACCCCTAAACCTACCCATCACACACACACACACAC
>JARQWZ010005013.1:0-2500 GCA_033150135.1 Gobio occitaniae
CATTTTTCGGTGAACTAACCCTTTAAGCTCTGAGCAGGGGTTTAGTTACCCTTTAAGCTTTTTTTACTCATGCTTGCGTATTATAATCGAACGAATAGATGCCATGAATATTGGACCCCCCCTCAATTTCCTCCCTCTCTCTCTCAGGGCTCATGACAGTGATGTAAAGGAAGCGAACAAGCAGAAATGCCAGCAGCCGGGCGCTCCACCAACACAGACGGTGTATCCCGTCCAGGGTCAGAGTGTGTCCTTGCACCAGTACATGCAGCGGCCAAACACACAGTACATCCAGCAGAACTGCCAGCCGGTGGTCATGTCCACTCAAGGTCCTGCCACATACCTGACACACACGGCCTCCGGACACACACAGACCATGGATGCCAAGGTGAATGTGCCAGGCAGGGCTTACCAGGCCAGCGCGCTCTACCCCTGCTTCGACAGGTGATGGAAACATCGCTCCACTGCACAGGGGACCGTTTGTATTTATGTGTGAGCAAACACTGCACAACGCTCTTAAACGTTACTTGAATCAAGACACTTCAGCTGCGAAATCCTTTTTAATTTCAGCGATTAGGGTGAAGATGATTTAAATCCGGTGTGGAGTCATCACAAAAGTGCAATATTATGTTGCGTTCCCACTGAATGCCACCACCGTGTGTTGAGTTTACATCATAGCATTATTATTTACAGTGAGACAAGTAACTTTGCACAAGAAAAACTGTGTTTTTACCAACACAAGCAAAACCTCATTGAATGTAGACGATTATTGTCTTGCGACCTTACAAATGCACTTTGGTATAGTGTTTTTTTTTCTTTTCTTAATAAAAATGCAACATTTCTGTTGTAGCTTGTTTTGGTGTTGTGCATTTACACTGAGGTTTGTTCGTTTATTAAATTCACCCTTTTCTGATTCGCACAGACATTCACATTATGCAACTATTTGTCTTTATGAATAGTTCTACCTCGTCTGCATTTGTTTTGTTTTGAGAATCACACAATCGTTTATTTCAGAGTACACGCATGCATTTTGTTGCGTTTAATTGATGTGGAAAAGTCGTTCACGTAAACTGATCACGATATGCGTGGGTGTTTTCCTAGAATAAATGTTGATGAAAAGATGCCTTCTCCGCTATTTGTTTTTATAATAGAGATGTAACAATTTCTTGGCTTGACCAACCGGCGGCTAAAAATTCAGTTTAATCAAACATTTCCAAATGTCATGGTCATGTAGAATGAATGCAGAGATAAGCAAACTTAAATACTTAAATGAGACAAAAATGATGCATTTAAGAGGGAAAATTATCATTCCTGTGTTGGTCTTTGTTGTAAGCACAAATATACCATGCATCCATGTCAGGGAAAATATATATCTGTCTAAGGTAATTTACTGCATGTGTCTTAACTCAAAATATGAATGCTATAAACACACACACACACACACACAAAAAAATGCATGTGGTTGTCTAATATATCTCAGACAACCAATAATTGCAATAATAGTGACTGTTGTTTAGACCAGGGGGTTTCAAACGGGTCTGCAAGAAAAGGGAAAAAAATAAATAAAGAGAAAATAAAATAAATATTTGAAAATAAATTAATAATAAGGTTGAAATAAATATGATAAATGAATATAAAATAGATTAAAATAAATGAACAAATAATACAAATCTGATTAAAATAATTAAAATATATTTAAACTATATAAACATCATGAAAATAATACATTTGACAATAGAGAACAAAACCGAGTAGAGAAAAACGAATTATGTAACATAATATTTTCCAAATAATAATTTACATTGAAGAATTGCCTAGCTTTGGTTGTGGCTAGATTATTATTATAATTATTTTTTTTTGGCTGTGGCTAGATAAAGCCTTGACCTTTAGATTTTATAAAACATAAACATGTTTTTGTTTTCTTGACAACAAGAAAGCATAATGTCATCGGAAATCTTCAACAGACACTACAGATATCGTTAATAATTTTTATCCCGTTATTATTATTATTATTAATGTGTGTGTGTGTGTTTTTCTAACCAGATATTTTCCAAATAATAATGTACATTCAAATTGTCTAGACTTTTATTTTGAAGAATGGCCTAGCTTTGGCTGTGGCTAGCTAAATCCTTGTCCTTATATTATAAAAATAAAACATCTAACAGTACAGAACAAGACTGAGTAGGAAAAAAAGTTACCGTAACGCTATATTTTCCAAATAATAATTTACATTAAAATTGTCTAGACTTTTATTTTGAAGAATAGCCTAGCTTTGGCTGTGGCTAGCTAAACCCTTGTCCTTAGATTATAAAAATAAAACATCTAACAGTACAGAACAAGACTGAGTAGGATAAAAAGTTACCGTGACGCAATATTTTCCAAATAATAATTTACATTAAAATTATCTAGACTTTTATTTTGAAGAATAGCCTAGCTTTGGCTGTGGCTAGCTGAAGCCTAGATTTTATAAAACAGTGACCGGTTGTTGTTTTTTAAATCTAAC
>JARQWZ010005013.1:7500-89897 GCA_033150135.1 Gobio occitaniae
AGAGTGAACCGTGCCATTGTGCCAATGGAGGCCTTTCAGAGCATCAGATTTACACTAAAATATCTTCATTTGTGTCTGAAGATGAACGGAGGTCTGACGGGTGTCCAACGACATGAGGGTAAGTAATTAATGACAGAATTTCATTTTTGGGTGAACTAACCCTTTAATCTAAATATCCTTATTATGTTTCAAAAAGAAAATTAGTGACATAATAAGGTGGTTCCTTCATTCTGGTATGAAACTCCCACTTTTCTGTCTGGTTCAAGCCTCACCCTTAATTTGTTGTAAGTTTCAAGTAAAGTAGGTGAAAATATTTAAGATCAGAGTAAAGTGTTTAATTGTTTTAATTTGCCCCATTTTATCTGTACTACCATTCAGAAGATTTTATAATGTTTGTGAAGTCTCTTCTGCTCACCAAGGCTGCATTTATTGGATAAAAATTACAATAAATGTAGTAAAATTTATGAAATATTACAATGTAAAAAAGCTGTTTTCTATGTGAATATATTGTAAAGTGTAATTTATTCCTGTGATCAAAGCTGCATTTATCATCATTACTCCAGTCTTCAGTGTCACATGATCCTTCACAAATCAAAATGAGGCTGATGTCATCAGTCCCTATAATTTTTCAAAAAGAAAAATGTGTGACACAATAAGGTAATAATAAGGTGGTTCCTTCATTCTGGTATGAAATGCCCACTTTTCTGTCTGGTTCTAGCCTCACCCTTAATTTGTTGTAAGTTTCAAGTAAAGTATGTGAAAATATTTAAGATCAGAGTAAAGTGTTTAATTGTTTTTAATTTGCCCCATTTTATCTGTACTACCATTTCCATTTTCTCACCATATTGCTCACCAAGGCTGCATTTAGTGGATAAAAATTACCATAAATGCAGTAAAATTTATGAAATATTATTACAATGTAAAAAAGCTGTTTTCTATGTGAATATAGAGTAAAGTGTAATTTATTCCTGTGATCAAAGCTGCATTTATCATCATTACTCCAGTCTTCAGTGTCACATGATCCTACACTAATCATTCTAATATTTATGATATCATTTTAAATATCTGTACTGTCACTTTTCACCCATTTAAATAATTTCTTTGTTGAACCCAAACCTTTGAATCATAGCACATCATGTTCTGACAAACCCCTGTTCGGGAACCCTGGGTTATATCAATAGAACAGCCTGTACTTTCATAACTTGAAAGCAATCGGATGGATTTGTTAACATATTACCATTCCTCAGAAATGCATATGAGTCGGTCAGTGTGACATGGACTGCTGTTTCTAACACATGACCTCTAACTCAACGGGCCCTATCATACTTGCGCAATGAGACGCAAGTTTTTTGTTAGTTTCAGCCCGACGCAGTTCTCATGTTCACGTCCAGCGTCACGTTGTTTAAATATCAAATACACTGGTGGATCTGTTGTTCACCCATGGGCATCTGGTCTGAACACCACGATGTAACTACACACATCACAACATGTAAATAGGAAAATGTTGGTGTTATTTTGTCACTTATTGAGCAGTAGGCTAGCTGGAGACATATACCGCCAGTCTTTGTGCTAAGCTAGGCTAGCTGGAGACATATACCGCCAGTCTTTGTGCTAAGCTAGGCTAGCTGGAGCCATATACCTCCAGTCTTTGTGCTAAGCTAGTCTAGCTGGAGCCATTTACCTCCAGTCTTTGTGCTAAGCTAGGCTAGCTGGAGCCATTTACCTCCAGTCTTTGTGCTAAGCTAGGCTAGCTGGAGCCATTTACCTCCAGTCTTTGTGCTAAGCTAGGCTAGCTGGAGCCATTTACCTCCAGTCTTTGTGCTAAGCTAGGCTAACGGTGGGTACGTCAGACAGAGTTATGGCACGGAGATGAGACTGGTGTGTATGGACTTATCTAACTCTGGGGGATACAGTGAATAAGCTAAAGTCCCAAAAAGTCGGCGTGTTCCTTTAACAGATGTTGTATAGCTATCTCTGTAAAATAGGTAGCACACATTTTTATATTTTATTTATTAATTTTTACAGAAGTTGTAGCATATTCCTTTTGTAAAGCTACAGAACATGTTTGACTCATCAATGTTTTGTTAGTTTGAGCCATGTGTTTATTAAGGTCTGAAATAAAACAACAAATATTCCCAGCACTTTCTGTAAGAAAGAGAAATGACTCTTTACATTAAGGTAGTAGCCTAGTGAGAATGGGGTGTTGTGGGAATCACTTTTTTTTTTCTCTTCTACATCAAACCACAGTTTTTACAAGTTCCCGCAATTTCATCGCATAAAATTGCACAAATTTCCCGCATATTCCATTGCATTTTTTTATAAAATGTGCCGTAAAATCAAGGATTTTTGCCCGCAACAATCACACAAAAAAATCCCCAATTTTCTGGAAGGACTGGTTAGTAATATGAGCCTATAGGCGGTGAACAACACACATACACTCTGCTTATATCACACACACAGGGACGTGCAGAAGCGCACACACATTTTTAAATATTACAAATTACTCTCTGGAGAAGCATTTAGTCTTTCCGCTCACATGTAAATAGTTAATCCGCCATGGCTCAGGCACAACTGGCTTTTAAAGGGAATGGGAGATGAGACTCTGATGCACATTACGCCCAAAACACACTCATGACTCATTAAGAGACGAGGGACAACCCTTTTGAACCATGGGCCTGGAGCGCCGACCGTTTTTTCCGTCGTTAAACTAGCAAAAGTGTATTCGGACACGCCCTCAGTGCACCTGCGCCATGAGCTCCGATCGTTACAATAGGACCTCAAACATCAAGACAGGATCAAAACATATTACAATGCATAATGCATTAAAAAAAAACAAATGTTGTACAATAAAACAAGACCTGAATGAACATTAAGAATGTTGTATTATAGTTCAAATATGAATGTTGCTGTAGCAGATGCCACACATTGAATTATAAGCAATATATTGGCCAGTATTCCATGTAGTTGATCTGTATAATTCACTCAGACCTTCTGATGTTTAGAACAGGTAGTGTCTCTGGATGCTCAGAACATCGTGGCCGTGTCTTGCGGTGAATCTCATACTCTGGCTCTGAATGATAAAGGACAAGTGTTTGCATGGGGTTTGGGTTCAGACGGGCAGCTCGGCCTGTCAAATATAGAAGACCGTCTCCGTGTACCCAGGTAAAGAATCGTTACCTCTTGAAGTATAAAATGCCTCTGTAATGGGTTTCATACTGGAAAAAAGTCTGTAGGGTCATTGCGTGTCAACTCAACCAAAGGTCCCCAGCTCAGATGTTTGATTTTGTTCATATTTTTTCTGTACAAAGACAAAATATTAAATGTAATGGCTGTTTAGTTATCCAGTGTTTTGTAGAGGAGGGTCAAAATGACAATTTTGGCTTTGGAGCCAAATTAGAGGGGTGTTAAAATGACTTTAGAATGATGGCAGCATCATTATTTTATTTTCACACAGAGATTGGTAGATCTATTAGTGAAATCTGTTGACTTTAGCAATCTTTGTTGCATTTAATGCCAACGGTGACTGTTCAAAAATGGGGAAAAGCACTTTTTGTGTTTTTTGTCTCAAGTTTGCATGCCTGTAACTCAAGAAGTATTACAGATATCTTAATATCCTTCTAGATTCTGGTTCTTAACAAACATTTCTTTTGGTAAGTTCATTTTAAAGGCCCTCGATGCTTCAGTCCCAGAGATCTTAATGCCGATCCATAAGTAAATTGCACACATTTTCAGTGGTCAAAAACCAAATGTGGGTCGCTTTGCACACAGCTTTTTTTCTATATCTGAAGAACAAATAATGTTGAAACTAGAAATGTATCTTGTGTTTTTCTATAAACACAGTTGCATTGAGCATTCCTGTCTGAGTGACATAAGTATTGTTTTTCCAAGGTTTGCATGCCTGTATCTCTAAAAGTATTAAAGATATCGTAATATCCTTCTAGATGCTCATTCTTAATAAACTTTCCTTTTGAAATCTTCGTTTTCAAGGCCCTATATAGTTCAGTCCCATAGATATGGGGATCTCAAAGCAGCTCCATGTTCAAATTGTTGAATTTTACCAATTTTCAATGGACAAGAATCAAATGTTGGTAACTTTTAAAACAGCCCATAGTTATTGTGTTTAAAGAAGAATGTCTGAAGAACAAATAACAAGAGAAACTAGAAATGTATCATGTTTCCCTCTATCAAAACAATTTAATACAACACACCTCTCTGAGTGTCAAAAACTAACATTTCCAGAAGTTTACATGTCTTTAATTCAAGAACTGTTTAAGATATCGTAATTTCATTTTAGAGGCTTGTTCTTATGAAACTTTTCTTTTGGAATCTTAATTTTTAAAGCCCTATATGGTTCAATCCCAGAGATATTGGGATGTCAGTGCGTTAACGTGTAACTAGCTACGATACTACATATTTGAACTCTTACTAGCTTCAAAAGCTGTTAAAATGAGCAAAATCCCTTCTTCAAAATATCCTGTAAACTGATCCAAATATAGATTCTTATAAATACTTGTTTGAGAGCAAATTAATGTGCCTAATCAGCTGTGTGCAAAGCGAGCCACATTTGGTTTTTAACCACTGTAAATGTGTACAATTTACTCATGGAGCCGCATTAAGATCTCCATATCTCTGGGATTGAACCATCGATGGTCTTTAAAATGAACTTACCAAAATAAATGTTTGTTAAGAACCAGAATCTAGAAGGATATTAAGATATCTTTAATACTTCTTGAGTTACAGGCATGCAAACTTGGGGCGAAAAACACAAAAAGTGCTTTTGTCCCATTTTTGAACAGTCACCGTTGGCCTTTAATGCAACAAAGATTGCTAAAGTCAACAGATTTCACTAATAGATCTACCAATCTCTGTGTGAAAATAAAATAATGATGCTGCCATCTTTCTAAAGTCATTTTTACACCCCTGTAATTTGGCTCCAAAGCCAAAATTGTCATTTTGACCCTCCTCTACAAAACGGTGGATTACTCTGTAAATACACAGCCATTACATTTAATATTTTGACTTTCATCACTATTTATGTTTGTCTTTCTTCAGAAAAAAATATTGATAAAATCAAAAATTTGAGCTGGGGAAGTTTACAAAATTTGGCTGATTTGACACTGAATGACCCTGTTGACAAATATAACGATAATAGTCCATGACCTACATGTTTCCGTTCTCTCTTCTCAGAACGGTCAAGAGTTTGTCAGAGGTTCACATTACCCAGGTGGCCTGTGGACATTGGCATTCCCTTGCTTTAGCCAGAGGTATGATTCTTGTCGTTCTAAACCTGATTATTGCACCTGAACTATTACCCTAATTATTCGACATTATTCCCAAATTCTCACTCAAGGAGGTCAGATATTCTCCTGGGGCCAAAATAAATACGGACAGCTGGGGCTTGGGATGCAGGGAGCCGGTGTCTCCACCCCACAAGTCATTCAGTCTTTGCAGGGCGTCCCATTTGCCCAGATATCAGCAGGGGGCGCTCACAGCTTCGGGCTCACGCTGTCTGGGGGCGTTTTCGGCTGGGGGCGAAACAAGTTCGGCCAGCTGGGCCTCAGCGACAATGATGGTAAAACAAACACCTTAGACATTCAGTTGAGCTTCCTCTGGTTTGATGATTTTATAGTGGAGTGTGTGGTGTTCTTCAGATCGCAATTTCCCTGCCTTGCTGAAGACGCTCAGGTCCCAACGGGTCGTTTACATATGCTGTGGAGAGGACCACACAGCAGCACTAACAAAGGTATGGCTTGATTTATATTATTGATAATAATATTGATGCATATAAAAGGGGAACTATTATGCAAAATTCATTTGAACATAACTGTGTTGGCAGTGTGTGTACACAACCACCCTATAATGGTAAAAATCCTCTTTTATTAATCCCCATAAATCATAAGCAGTGTCTCAGAACAAGTCGTTTGCAGATTCTAGCATGTGCTTAGGCCCCGCCCATGACCGCTGATGGACTCCGCCCTATTAGCATAGACCCCGCCCTCAGTGAGCTGTACACAGTCCACCATGTTTATCTCCATGCCAGAGCTTTCAAGTAAGAAATGTATTCTTATTAAAGCTACTAAAGTTATTCAGTCAGAAGCAGTGAGTGATTTTCTGCTTTTCTCTTGTCGTTTGATTCATATTAACAGCAGATATAGCAGTAGGTACTGTATATTATCACTTATATACACAGATCTAATACACGCATGCAATTTCTTTCCCTGCTGTTAATGTGAACTTTGTTTGTTTTTGACATAATCTTGTGTGTTTGACCATTTAAGCGCAATGACTAAGAAGTGCAATGTCACATGAGCGTGATAGAGATGATCATCAAAACCAAACAGATGTTTTCGTTTTTAGCAGAGTATCCGAGGCATGAGCTGTACAGGCTCCGCCCTCTTCTGGATAGGGGGCGGAGCAGCAGCTCATTTGCATTTAAAGATACATGCACCAAAACAGCATGTTTTCCTTCCACTCAAAAAGGCATGTACAACATGGTGTAATAAATGATCTGTGGGATATTTTGAGCTGAAACTTTCAAGTGTTTGAGCACCCTTAATATCTTTATGCCTTATAGTTGCGTTTAGAAGATTAGAGCTGGGTGATAATATAGTTTATATTTTGCGACAATACTAGCAATCAAGCAGTTGAAATTTGCTGTATATCGATTTACATGATTATACTGTATCAATGCAGATGAAGCTGGACATACTTATCCAACTTTATATATAAAGCTGGGTGATAAGAGTCACATATTGAGACAATATTTCCTATTATTACTGTGTATATATAGCTTTACATGATTATTAATTCATTTTTATTTTGTAGGAGGGAGGTGTATTTACATTTGGAGCCGGTGGGTATGGTCAGCTGGGACACAACACCACAAACCATGAGGTGAACCCCAGGAAGGTGTTTGAGCTGATGGGGAATGTGGTTGCACAGATCGCTTGTGGTAGGTAAGTATCAAACAATCATCGTTTCCTTTTAGTGTTCAATATGAAAGCTGGAGACCTACTACCAATATGCTCCTTTATAACATGAATTGCTTTTCTCTTCACCTGCATGTAAGGCAGCACACCTTGGCGTTCATCCCTTCATCAGGAAAGATTGAGTCGTTTGGTCTTGGGGGTAACGGACAGCTGGGAACCCGCTCGACCTACAATAGGATAAGTCCCGCGCCTGTGAAAGGCTGCTGGCGAGCACATATTGATGCTGTGCCTATGGATATAGGTGGGTTGACTTTGTTTACATGAAGTCTTTCAACAGAATTCATTTCTCAGAAAGCTGTCCTTCTCAGGATTTCTCAAATGCATGCACTGGTACTGACTTTGTACTGGTACTGATTAGGGCTGTGCTCAGAATATCGATACAACGATACATCAATACATCGTCATGAACTCCTGACGATGCGCGTATGGGTACAGCAGCTGCCATATCGATAATGTGTGCTTTTGAATGTAATCAATGCGACATGAGCGCCAGTGCAAGACATTTAAAATGGAGAAGAGGTTTTCAGTTAAAGGGTTAGTTCACCCAAAAATGAAAATTCTGTCATTAATTACTTACCCTCATGTCGTTGGACACCCGTCAGACCTCTGTTCATCTTCAGACACAAATGAAGATATTTTAGTGTAAATCTGATGGCTCTGAAAGGCCTCCATTGGCTCAATGGCACGGTTCACTCTCAAGACCCTTAAAAGGCACTAAAGACGTCGTTACAAAGTCCATCTCACTACAGTGGTTCTACAATAACTTTATGAATCGGCGAGAATAGTTTTTGTGCGCAAAAAAACCCTAAATAACGACTTCTATAGTGATGACAATTTCAAAACACGGCCTCATGAAGCTTCGAAGCGTTATGAATCAGTGAGTCGAATCATGATTCGGATCGCGTGTCAAACCGCCAAACTGCTGAAATTTGCCGATCCAAACCGCTTGTGCTTCTCTCACGTATCAGCATTAACTCACAGCTCGTTCGCCTGGCCGTGAACTGGCTCTGTCTCCAGAATATAAACAATTCTGGTGGAAAAGGGGAAACCAGAGATGAGTTGCACTTTAGTATTGTACATGACACCTTGTTCACTCATCAGTGGATTGAGTTGATTGAGACGCACCCCATGAAAAACATGTGCTGATGTTTCAGATTTGACAGGGCTGTGTATTTCAGAGGCGGAGCAGAGTTACTGCGTGAAGAGGATCTATGCTGGAGGAGACCAGAGCTTCGCTCACTATGCTTTATCTCAGGTATGAGCAGAGGTCAAGGGTCAAGCTGACGAGGCATAATTTAAGATTTGATTGTGAAAAGTGCGACAAATAACGCTGTATTATTGCTTATTATTATTATTTCACCACCCACACAGCTGTTGTTACATCATCAGTGATCCTTATTATTACATTGGTACCATATTATCATGTATTTATTTTGTGATATTGTATTTATCTGGATTTTTTAGTGCCGATACGATACCGATTTGTTTTCATCAGCCTTAGCCGATGACCGATACAGGCTGCCGATATTTTGAGCCGATACTGCTTTTGCTCCCTCAATTTACATCATAAAAATGACACAATGATCATCATGATAACAAGTTAAAAATTAAAAAAGGAACATTTATTGAACTAAAAAAAACAATATTTAACAAATATTAAAAACAGGTGAGGTAGAACAAGAAAAAAAAGAGTTCAGTGGTGAAACTAAATTCAGAAAATAAATATTTAAGCATAAATAAAATAATTACACTATTGCACACAGTATCAACAAGCAAGCATGTACCATACTTAAAACTTTTATACTTTTAAAACTATTTACAACCTACTAGTCATTTAATGCTTAGGTGCACTTAACTTAATCTCTTGCAAAAAATATCGGCGCACGCAGCAGCCTTGTATCAGCCGATGCCGATACATGTGAAAATCCCAAATATCGGCCCGATATATCGACCGGCCGAAATATCGGTCTAAAGGCCCTTTCACACCGGACGCGTAACGAAAAAGCGAATATTTCGTTTGCGAATAGTTCGCGTTAAAACCATTCACATCAGCCGCGACGCGAGTTTGCGACGTTTCAGAGCTCCAACATTCCAAAACATTCGCGGCAACAGCTGAGAAACACGGACACGTAATCATTCAGTGGAGACGAGCTTTTAATTTTCTTTAAAAGACAGAGAAGAAGGCTTAGGGTGCACTCAGTCTTAAAGAACAGAGTCTGAAGGGGAGGATGCTAATCTTGTACAGGAGCTAAAACTTTATCATGGCCGGTTCCGAACTTACTTTCAAATGTCCGTGGGACAATTTGAGGAGCTCCTCCAGACAGAGACGGTAGCAGCGCATTTTACGAGACACACACACACACACACACACACACACACACTCTCTTCAGGAACGGCTCGATCCGGAGCTGCTGTGTTTCCAGTTGAGTCACAATGTAAACATTTAAGTGCCACAGGAACAGTCGTACTGACGGAAACACATTCACTTTCTATAGTCGCGGACACAATTAGATAAAAAAAAAAAAAAAACATCAACGTATTGATTATAATATCGTAATCCGTAGCCTATAGTGGACAAACACAGCTGCATCTGTACAGCTGTAAACACAACTACAGCTGTAATCTCGTGAGAAACGCAACACCTGGCAAAGGTTAATGTTGATTGAATGGCTAGTGACATCAACTGGACATTTGGTCACCTTTGTTTCCTTGTATGTGATTGGTTTAAGCCTTTTCTGTCGCTGCGAGTGTTAAAAAAAATCGACATCGAAACGGAAAAAATAAACATCGTTTTTTCGCCACAGCACATTCGCGTTCGGTGTGAAAGCTCTCATTACACAAACAGCTGATCAAAAAATAAAACCATTGCGTGTCAAAATCGCGTCCAGTGTGAAAGGACCTTAACACTAGTCCTGCTTTACATGATGACTTCACATGGCAGCGTCCAAAAATTGCACATGTATTTAAAAAATGTGCAGTATGTGTTCGTTTGTACAGTTGCCCTTTTGTAGTGATTGGCCGTTCGCTGATGTTCCTGTTTAAATGACTCCGCTGTATTGCTGTAGGACGACAGCCCTCCACTGGATGTGAGGATAACCAGACCTGACGGACAGATTTACACGCTCAGCGCTGACCTCATCCAGAAGTGGCTCAATCACAGCCATGGGAGACTGTCACCAGAAATCACCAAGTACAGCTTTGACTTCCTTTACTTTGTTTTTTACATTAGGGCATGCAGATGAAACTCAGTCTGCCCTAATAAATGATGATCTAGCCTTAACTTCATCATGGTCTGAACATCAGACGATGATGTGATGTGTCTTTGCTGTCTCTT
Organism: Gobio occitaniae; assembly: GCA_033150135.1. Classification (NCBI taxonomy): domain Eukaryota; kingdom Metazoa; phylum Chordata; class Actinopteri; order Cypriniformes; family Gobionidae; genus Gobio; species Gobio occitaniae. The sequence continues at coordinate 17,824 of JARQWZ010005013.1, forward strand.
GCAGTGAGATTGATCTTGTGTTCTCTTCAGCGAGTTGTCTCAATGGAAGTTTTCTGTCTGGAAGGTAACTAGATGTTATACATTCAAAACACATCGGGCCTCATTCATGAAACTTTCGTAAGTATACAAGCAAATTCGGAGATTTGCACGTAACATGGATCTTTACGAAAACTCTCCTCCGGATTCACAAACGCTTCGTATGCCACGGATTCAGTAGTCAAACGTGTATATCGAATGAATTCTAAACATTCGTAAATAGTGTGGGATTACAAATTTTAGAAAGTAAATTGCATTTAGCATTTTAGGTAAAAATGATGATATCAGATGAATTAGTCTGCTGTGCAAATCTTCCAGACCCGTTTTACTGATTTCAGAGGCTCTATCAAGAGTCTCCTTTCCTGCCAGACCTGTTTTCTCTATTGTGTTTTAAATGAGTCAGATCACTGAGATTCCACATTTCGGAGCCCAGACGTTGCCCCTTTTGTCTTTAATGGCTCTGGGATGGCTCTTGGAATTGGAGTTCCTGGCCAGTATCAGCATGCGAAGAGTTATGCTGATTCAATGGGACTGGTAGGGATTTCATAGTAGGGTGTGTCCTTTACCTACACAACATATGCATTCCTTTGTTTGAATGTCTCCTCCTCTGCTGTACAAGCCCTCCCCCTGAAATGTAGATAAATTGCATTATTTTGTACTGTTAAATCAGACTGTTTTCGGACGACCTGCAGCACAGAGAGTTCTCATTAAAAGAATCACTTCTGTTTTGATCCCGACGTCTCCTGGTCTCTACTTCAAGAAACAACAGAAGTTCACAACAATAGGGAGCGCGTGCACGCTCGTTCATAATTAACCCGCCTTTCCACTGCATATGACATTCGCATACACATTTTGGCCCGTAGCGGCAGTCACACAGAACTTTGAAATTGACCGTTCGCAAAGACCCGCCCCCTTTAGTTACTGTTGCTATGTCCTACAAGCTGTGCTCTCACACCACACACACGTTCTCACGCAGTGAAAACCGTTGAAGCAACCGTTACTCTCGGCTTTCACCATGATAAAAATAATGATTTGAATGAATGTAATGCATGTATGAATATATCCATACAAAATAAATGACCCTCAATACATCTAAAATAAAAACATAGTAGATGTAACACAGCTAATCAACATAAATATTGATTTAAAGAGCACCTATCATGGCATTTAAAATGTTCCAAATATTGTTTTAGAAGTCCCCAACAACAGTTTTGCATGCATGCAATGACAAAAAAGACTTTAGTTTTCTTATAATATGCATTTATTTTTACCTGTTTTGACAGCGATCTCAAATGATTCCTTTAGTGATTCACTTTTCAAAACCCCGCCTTTACGTGACGCTAATCTGCAGTGATTGGTCCGATGACCCAGTCAGTTGTGATTGGTATAGTCTGTGCAGATATTTTCGGAAACGGAACGCCCATCAAAGTCTTATAGTGACAGTAATTTGTTAATATGTGTCAGGAGTTATGAATATGAAAACCGCGTCTGTACCGTTTGATTGTAATATGAGCCTCAGCTGATCTCATTCATAAAAAAACTCCTCTATTCTCCTCACAAAGACTCGCGACAAATCAACATCCCTCAGGGCTTTTAGTTCAAAAGTGTGCAGATGAGGAGACATATTGATAGATTCTCATATGTCTGTGTCAAATTTCTAAACAGAGGAGTATTTTTTTTATTCAATACTTCCTCAAAATGCGCAGATGTATCCTAATCATGAGCGATTGAGTCTCTTATGTGTTGTTTTCAATTCATACTGGCAGCCGGAGGGCGCTCTGTGCACATGTAGTCCATATATGGTACAGACACACGAAGAAGAACCATGTGCCATAATAAAAGTCCATAATAAAAGCTTCCTGAGATCGCGAAACATACATTTGAAGACTAATAAACACTCAATCGCGACGATGTATGGTTTGTCTTCAAGCCACTTAGTCTTCAAATGCTCATCCTTGGGCAGATGAAAAAAGCACTTCAGAACACAGCGTCTCGTCGCCATGATGTTTTCTATTTTTCACTGGCGTCTTGGAGCGCAATAAGTGGGCGTATCGTATTCAAATAACTTGACAAGTTGACGTCATCTAGTCAGAGAAAAAGCTTCGGTCTTCTAACGATTCTTAAAAATGACTCAGAGTCGACTCTTACTTTTGAAAGAAAATAACTATATATACGGTGCACTGTCATATTTCAAGCTATGCAGGATGTTTTTGTTCACTTAGATCTATGTTACACACTACATGAAAGGTAAATTTCAAAATTCCATGATAGGTGCTCTTTAATAATTGATAAAATAATTATTTCTGACAAAATTATTAATAACCACCTAAGGCTGCAGCTATCGATTCTTTTTGTAATCGATTAATCTAGCACTTAATCGATCGATTAATCGGATTTAAAAAAAATCTGTTTTTAAACAACCAAAACAAATAATGCATAACGAAAATGAAGAAGAAAAGCAATTTAATTTATTAATATGCACAACAGGTGTCATGCTGTAATCTAGCCCTGACATCAAAGTAAATATATTTTATGTGGATTTCTACACCTGCAGCATTTACCATTAGGCTACTAACAAATAATATATCATTTCTGGGGTGAGCCTATTTGCTATGGTAACCTAGCAACCTGTGTGTGGGTGGTGTGTGGGTGGTGTGTGGGTGGTGTGTGGGTGGGGTGTGTGTGGGGTGTGTGGGGTGTGTGACGCTTCATTGCAATTTGGTACGGCAGAAATACATACATTAATTTTCAATAGAACGCTGCATTTGGCTTGCATCACTTGCATTGCGGGGCATTTTAGGTGAAGCATCCGTTCGAAAAATCGCGCCACAACATCACGTCCCGGTGTATACAGTGAATGCTGAAATTATTGTTGCGTGGCTACATAAAAGTTTAAGCATATGTGATGCATTGCCACGATTGGTCTGACTGGCGCCAGAGAGAGGAGGGTGCATGGGTGTGTGTGTTACTGATTTTCTACTATTAAAGTTGGAATTTTTCCAACAAATGCAAAAAGTGCATTTCTTTGTGATTTTAAAATACTTTTTTTCATAGGAAACGGTTCACTTTCAGCAGTTATTGATGTCTGTGGGGCAGATTTATGATTGTTGTACATCAGATACAGATACATTAACACAGTAGTAGACCTACATTACATTTATTTGGATGCATTAATGAGAGAGTGATTGTGTGTGTGTGAATTACTCATATTATCGTCTCTATTCATTATGAAGCTGTGGTTTGTAATTACTTCAAAGGTATTCAAATGTATGCCTATAACGGTTGAGTTGAGATTCTAAGCTACTTTAGTGACTTTACTTTAGTCACAGGACGGCATTGACACTACGTTTCTGCTCTCTGCGCATGATCTTCACGCGAAAAGAGGTCTGCCTTCAGGGCGCGTGCTCGTTGTCAAAGACGCGACACGGCTCAACTCTCCGTGTCACAGAAAAAAGCTGAGCACTGAGCGGATAAGTTTTCCGTATTGTTGTTTGAATAGTGCACAATCGCTTCAATGTTCAAACTGGCAAGGCTTTAAAAGCATTTACTTGACAAACTTTATGAGGACGAAAGTGAAAGCGATCTGGCTTCGGGGCTTGCGCGCGCCGTGTGTGTGTGTGTGTGTGTGTGTGGCAGCTATAAGAACGGTAATCAACTTACATAAACTGTGTAAAACATGCAGTTACTATAGTGATTCTGGACATCTAGAATCTAAACTAAATTCAAAATGTATCACGCGCTATAGTGTGCTTCCTGAACATTGAACAGCGGACTGTGTGAATCAGATCCCTGCGCGTATAGTGCGTGTCATATGAATTTAACGAGGCTTCGAGGCAGAATTTTTGCCTCAAGAAATTTTTGTAATCGAGTAACTCGATGAATCGTTTCAGCCCTATAACCACCAGAAATGCTGTTTAGAGAATAACTTTAAAGTGTTAAAATATCAGTAATTTTAACTTTGCGCTCATAGTTTTGATTAGAATACATCACATCCGGTCGGCTAGCCGCAGAAGTTCAAATATTTCAATGCCTCCAGAGCTCAAATCGGATCCGAAATTTTCAAATCGGATGCCGCCCCTCCTCCACTGTGATTGGGTAATAGGCAGCACTCATGCAAAAGTGGCAAGCAGCAAGGCCGAGGGACTGTGAGAACGGGGCAAGGCCAGTGGTGTGAGTGGTAATGAGTGCCAGCTGTGCGCCACACCGGTTTCGTGTCTAACGGTGAATCCGAGAATTTTTAAAAGTGGCTTTACGAATGATTTACACAAATTAGTTCTTCTTGTGTTTCATGAATGAGGCCCCTTGTGTCCAGTGTATATGCACTATAATGAGCTGATGATCGTTTCTCTAATGAGTCTTGTGTTTTGCAGTAGTCCGGATCACTACAGCACTAGCAGTAAGTGCTCAGGTGTGGACATTAACACGGCCCGTCTGCTCTACCACAGGCTCATCCAGCCTGATTACCTACAAATCTCACAAATTGTGAGTCTCTTGTTTCCAGCATGAATGAAACCCATGTAGTGCCATTTTCAAAAGACTCTTTAATTACTCCTTCAAGTGCCCATCATTCCGGTTGTAACCAGTGCATGTGTTATCCTCATCCAGATAGCTGCTAGTTTGGAGAAGCATCTCCTCCCCAGATTGAGCAGTTCTCCTCCAGACATCGAGGCTCTGAGACTCTACCTCACGCTGCCCGAGTGTCCGCTCCTCAACAATCCCAGCAACTACACCACCCTCACCATTCCTTTCGCCAAGGCCATCGTAACCCTGAAAGACACCCCCATCAAAGTGCTTGGTACGTCCCATTCACTATAAGACGACATTTGTTTGTTGGGCTTCTTCACGACTTTTGTAAAACTCTGAACAATATTTTTCTGGTCCAAAATCATTAATTCCCAACAGGGATGGAAATGCAAAATCTAGCAGCCACTCAATGTTTTTACCAGCCACTTTCTTGTTTTTAACCGACAATGTGTAACTGCATGTGAAAATTAATACTACAAGCTCTACAATACTTAAGCAGTTTATTTAATCTCAAGTCTCAATGAAATACTGACATTTTCTCTTTCTCTCTTATACACACAAACCATGAACTGATATACATTTCATTAAATGAGTAGGGCAGATTAATGGATGTGGCATTTGGACGATTCGTGGTCTTTTATGGCTTCCAGTTTTAGGTTTTTAGTCCCAACAATGAAACTATTCGTTTTGGCATCTTCTGAAGCGTGTTGACGACATACTAGGGTTGCCACCTTCAGTGTGGCAAAATAAGGGATACCCATTCACGACAATATAAAATGTTATATTATTTTACATTTGATTATTTAATTTATTTCTAAATAACTCTTTAGTAGCCTATTTGGTGCACTTTAAAGGGATAGTTCACCCAAAACTAAAACATTCTGTCATCATTTACTCTCCCTCATGATGTTTTGAACCTGTATGAGTTTCTATGTTCTTCTGCTGAACACAAAAGAAGATATTTTGAAGAAAGTTTGTAACCAGGCTGCTTTGGGGGCACCATTGACTTCCATAGTAGGAATTAATCTTCCAATGTGTTCAACATAACAAAGAAATTTATACTTGTTTGGAACAACTTGAGGGTGAGAAAATGATGACAGAATTTCATTTTTGGGTGAACTGACCCTTTAAGAAGTCATTCTGAACCAGTAATCACTTTTTTGACAATTCTGAAATTCAAAAATGTTTAATTTTTTATTAATTTACTTAAATTATGACTTTATTATTATGTAATTATTTATATAAACTTTATATGGCAGGATTATATGTGTATGATTAAAATTATACATTAATAATAACATTAATTAGGCTATAATCTATTAATTAACCTGTCTAAAAATATATAATATTTGTCTGCCAAGCTCTGATAATGTATGGAATATTATATAAATATATTATCCATTTAAAAAAACAATAGGCCTATACCTTTAGAAGCACGGATGTGTGCGTCAGCGCTGCTGCTTTAAGTCAGTCAGTCTGAGACACAGAAATGCTTCTCTGCAAAGTGTGCAGTTGGCCTGAGGTTCATCACGAGTTACTGGACAGACCCATTGATACCTTTTTTTTCTATTCAGCTCTATATCTGGAGATCCTCTTGTGTTCAAACGGTGGACGCGACGCGAGCTCGATATGGTTTTTAAAAAAACACGCAAGTTTACAGCGCATGTTCTCCAGACTGTGAATTTGATTTGTAACGCCACATTTTTTTTGAAGGTGTGCCTCCTCTAAAAGTGTCCGCCGTCCAGATGAAACAGTAGGCTATTCTATTTTTATTTACCCACCACGGTGGCCGGTAGGTGAAGCGAGTTTACCCCATTTGGCTGGTGCCGGGTGCTAATTTCCATCCCTGATTACCAAAAATTTTACAGCTCACAAATCTATCACACAATAATATGCGTGTTTTTTGCCTACATTTATAATCAACCTTTTTTTTTTAAGGTAACTGGTGGTCCAGGTTTGATCCATCGGTCTTCCAGAGGCTGGTGGAGCTCTATAAGGAGGTGGTGGTGTATCTGCTGCGGCTGCAGAAACTGGGAATCCCCCTTTCTGAACAGAGGATCTTCACCTGCTTCCTGCACACCTCGCTCAAACTCCTGGAGATCCTCCACTCAGTGAGCACCACAGTTGAACTGGCCCAATTTGGATATGTGTGTGTGTCCTAAATACTAAAATTTGAATTAGTGTGTACCAAATCCTTTTAAAAATGGCATTCCTAAGGCCTAGTCCACACGTACACAGGTATTTTTATAGACTTTTTCCCTCTTCCGTAAAAAAAAAAAAATCGTATCCACATGAAAACACAAAACACGCTGTGAAGCGCTGTCAGGAGCATGGCAATATAACCCTAACCGTAAAGCCATGTTGGCCAATCAGAAGCCTGGAAAAAAGGTTATTGCCGGTTCCGGTTCTGACTCAACAAGCCAAAATCTCCGGTTTCACTGTCCACACGACTCCACTGAAACCTGAGTTTCTAAAAATGTTCACCATGGCCGGAGTTTTCAAAAAAGTTTGGTTTCAGCCTCGGATACTTTGTTTGCGTGTGGACGAACGGCCAAACCGCATAGAAAAAGATGCGGTTTTGAAAATACCTGTGTTCGTGTGGACAGGGACTAAATGCTCTGTGTCTTACCTACTCATAATTATGTACTTTACATTCGTTAAAGGAACCCCACTAGGCTAATTTTCCAACCCTCCTAGAGTTAAACAGTTGAGAATGGATAACCATTTAGCCGATCTCTGTGTCTGGTGGCAGCACTTTAAGCATAATCAACATAACCAACATGACAACCTAACCTTCAGTGTATTCCAGTTCAGATACGGTTCTGGATCTGCACCAAAGTAAATATCTTCTGAAATGTCTCCATGGTTACAAGGCACGCTCCCTGTGCAAGCAGGTTGTCACATTGGGTATGTTGACGGAAGTTAGCATATTTTCAGGCTCTGTGTAATATCATTGCGCCGCTGTACTCATGAGACGGCTCAAAGTTCCTTGATTATTAGTGCTTTAACCGAGGTTAACAGTTAAAATACAAACTCAAACTCAATTTAATGTTGAAATTAACATGCTAACAATGAACAATACTTCCATAGCATTTTTTAACCTTAGTTAATGTTACAAATGGATTCTTATTGTAGTGTCACCATTTCATATAAATCTAAACCGTCTGCTTTTTTAGAAGGAGATTATCTAATAAAAAACTAATGCGCTTCTGCCTTGAGTATGTTTCTGTCGGGTCTGCAGCATGATGATACAGTTTGCTTTCTCACATCACTAATTTTATATATGCAACATTTGGGTCGGACTTGTGTGTGTTTTTATCATATTGTCTTAACTGCTTGAGGCACTGCTAATGTTAGCGTCCTCTCAGCCTCGACGACAAACATACACACTGCTGTTCTTTACCTATTAATGCAGCATCTAGTCAAGAAATTAATTACTTTATGATGATTTGGCAACAAATACTGTAGTGCTCTGTATTCATACCGTTTCACTGTCAGGTTTTAAACACGCATCTGATGTGTCAGCGCTCTCTGTGCCGTGCGCAGCCTCACGTGTGAATGTAAACAACACACATTAGGTTTTTATTTCGCCTCTAGAGGCCGCTCTCGTGCTATATGATGGCAGCAGACCCTTCTCAGAGCTCTTGTACTGTGTAATAACAGCGCACCTGTCTCAGCCGCTCCAGCAACGGACGCAACACGGGAAAACTATCGGTGTGGATTTTTGCAGATAACCGATTCTTCCACCAATCAGCTATCGGTGCCGATTAATCGGCAAAACCGGAAATGTTTGGGATAATGTAATGTACACAAGTCAACAAAATTTATAACACTGTTCTAGTGAGTTTTGGATATTTTAATCCAAAAATTATTATTGGATATTTTAATCCAAAAATCTTACATAAGATCTTACAAAAATCTTACATAATGTGCCTTTAACATGAACTAACAATGAGAAGCACTTCTCATTCTTGCTAGTGAATGTACACTAGTTAACTAATGGAACCATATTGTAATTCGCTAATATCCTATTCTTCTTATCGTGTTGCAGGTTAATGAGCGTGCTGGCCAGATCATCCAGTATGACAAGTTCTACATTCATGAGCTGGATGAGCTCATTGACATCAGGAATGATTATGTCACCTGGTTTCAGCAGCAGATGTTCTCTTTGGTGAGACTGCATTGTTCAGAGGCATCATTTTACACTCCTGAATTACACGATTGGGTGCTTTGCTCAAGGTCATTTCCTGCCGGTATTGAGAATCGAACATGCAACCTTCGAGTTACCAGTCTGACTCTCACCCAACAGAATTAGGTTGTGTTTGAAACGTCTCTTTTATTTTGGTTGGTGCTGCTAGATGTGCTAAAAATACACTTTCCTTTAAAGGAACACTCCACCGTTTTTAGAAATAGCGCTTATTCAACTTCTTTCCTACATTTAGATATGTGGGCAAATGCATTTTTGTCTAAGTGCATGCATTGTTTTAGTTTGGCAGGGTCGCCGCTAGCTTAGCTTAGCATAATGAATGGAATCCTGTGTTGCCAGCTAGCATGTCCCGAGTAAAAGCGATCCAAAAAAAAAAAAACCCACCTAATTACTTCTTGTGGCCTGCGTATTCACAACGAGTACAAATAGCGATGCGAATTAAGACTAGGCGATTTCCTAGGCAGATATTGACTTGGGACTATATTATGGAGAAGCACAGGCGAAGAACTGCTACTTGGGCGCAGAGATATCACGCAACACATGAAATCCCACAACTTCCGTCAACATACCGGCGTGAATAGTAGCTAGCTATTTTTCATACAGTACATGAATGGCGATGAACATGGCTGATTTTGTGAGAGACGAAGAGGGTTACTTCTTAGACAGTCAAGATCCAGAACCATACCTCTATGAACCAGAGTTTTCAGAAGAGGAGCTACGCCTGTGTGCTTTGGAAATACAAGTAGCAGTGCTTTGCCTGTGCTTCCCCATAATATAGTCCCACGTCAATATCTGCCTAGGAAATCGCCTAGTCTTAATTCGCATCGCTATTTGTACTCGTGAATACGCAGGCCACAAGAAGTAATTAGGTGTTTTTTTATCACTTTTACTCGGGACATGCTAGCTGGCAACATAGGATTCCATTCATTATGCTAACCTAAGCTAGCGGCGACCAGAGGTGGACAGTAACGAAGTACATTTACTTGAGTACTGTACTTAAGTACACTTTTTGAGTATCTGTACTTTACTGAAGTATTATTTTTAGGGAAACTTTTACTTTAACTTCACTACATTTGAAAGACAAATATCGTACTTTTTACTCCACTACATTTCTATCAAGGTCCTCAAAGTCAAAAGTCATTTCTGTAGTAGCTTTGCAAGTCAGTGGATGATTTTTTTGTTGTCTTTTTAAATGGTTTTTTTTTTTTTTTTGCAAAATGTAAATGTCTGGGAGAAAGAGAAGCGCAGACATATGGATGAATCTGAAAAAGCATGATGAAAGAGCTCAGTTCAGTCTGTTTTTTTGTGCCTCTGAGATGCCAGAGCAAGAGTACTGAATAGAGCTTTCTTTTGTGTTTTTTTTCGCACTTAAACCAATACACGTCAATTTTCATTTTGGAAAGTATTCACGTAAACAAAGTTGATTATGTCTTAAGTGAACGTAAACAGTTGGGGGAATATCAGATGTGTATCAGTGTGTAGGATTTGTGCATTCTGCCTTAGAGTGACAGCAGCTTTGTAAAAAGCTTTGTAACTTTTAAGTATTTCAATTAGTTCAAGGTAGTCGTATGCTAGCATGTCGGATGGAGCATCTCTGACTGGCTTAAACCACCGTGGCATAACGTGCATTTATACAACAATGCAACAATAATAAAATAATGCATTGACATAAAAAAGGAAATTTACTTTTGATACTTAAGTACTTTTAAAAGCAAGTACTTCTGTACTTCTACTTAAGTAAAAATAGTTTTTAACAACTTTCACTTGTAACAGAGTAATATTTGACCAGTGGTACTTTTACTTTCACTCGAGTAATGAAGTTGTGAACTTTGTCCACCTCTGGCGGCGACCCTCCCAAACTAAAACAATGCATTCACTGAGACGAAAATGCATTTGCCCACATATCTAAATGTGGGAAAGAAGTTGAATAAGCGCTATTTCTAAAAACGGTGGAGTGTTCCTTTAACCTCAAATCATACAGTCCCACTCTCTGATGCGTCTGTCTCCCGTCTGTCTTGAACAGGTCATGGACTCTCAGGTCATCTTGTGCAAATACCCGTTTGTTTTTGACGCTCAAGCGAAGACGGCGCTGCTCCAGACGGATGCTGTGATCCAGATGCAGGTGAGCGAGCTCTGCCCCATCTGAAGCTCTGACATCCTCATGCTTTACTCGTGCGCTCACAGTGCTGTTTGTGATCAGATAGCCGTGGACCAGGCTCAGAGACAGAACTTGCACTCGCTCTTCCTGTCTGGTGGAGGAGCAGCAGAGTCAGTAAACCCCTGCCTCATCCTCATTGTACGCCGAGATAACGTGGTCGGAGACTCCATGGAGGTGCTGAGGAAGTCCAAAAACGTTGATTACAAGAAGCCACTCAAGGTAAACAAGGTTTCCTTAATATGTGCGTCTTCGTTGCCGCTTCTGCGTTTTTTAATTCTATTATTCTGCAGGTGATCTTTGTGGGAGAGGAGGCCGTGGACGCTGGCGGCGTGAGGAAAGAGTTCTTCCTGCTCATCATGAAAGAACTCTTAGACCCTAAATATGGCATGTTTAGATACTACGAGGAGTCCAGACTCATCTGGTTCGCTCACAAGGTATAGTAAGAAAGCATGCAATGTCCTTTGAGAATAACGTTTATTCAGAGGCTGTAAAAAAACTAAAGTTCTCAGTGCACCTTTATTCTTGTGATAGATAGTGGATGGATGGATGGATGGATGGATAGTAGATGGATGGGTAGAAGATGGATGATGGATGGATGGATGGATGGATAGTAGATGATAGATAGATAGAATACGGATGGATGGATAGTAGATGGCTAGATAGATAGAAGATGGATGGATAATGGATGGATGATAGTAGATGGATGGGTAGAAGATGGATGGATGGATAGTAGATGATAGATGGCTAGATAGATAGAAGATGGATGGATGGATAGTAGATGGATAGATAGATAGAAGATGGATGGATAGTAGATGGATGGATAATGGATGGATGATAGTAGATGGATGGGTAGAAGATGGATGGATGGATGGATGGATGGATAGTAGATGATAGATTGCTAGATAGATAGAAGATAGATTGATGGATGGATGGATAGTAGATGATAGATGGCTAGATAGATAGAAGATGGATGGATAGATAGATAGATGGATGGATGGATGGATGGATGGATAGAGGATGGATGGAAGATGGATGGATAATGGATGGATGATAGTAGATGGATGGATGGATGGATGGATGGATAGTAGATGATAGATGGCTAGATAGATAGAAGATGGATGGATGGATAGATAGATAGAAGATTGATGGATGGATAGTAGATGGCTAGAAAGATAGAAGATGGATGGATAATGGATGGATGATAGTAGATGGATGGATGGATGGATGGATGGATGGATGGATAGTAGATGATAGATGGCTAGATAGATAGAAGATGGATGGATGGATAGATAGATAGAAGATTGATGGATGGATAGTAGATGGCTAGAAAGATAGAAGATGGATGGATAATGGATAGTAGATGGATGGATGAATGGATGGATGGATGATATTAGATGGATGGGTAGAAGATGGAGGATGGATGGATGGATGGATGGATGGAGAGAAGAGAGATGGATTGGAGATGGATGGATGGATGGATGGATGGATGATAGTAGATGGATGGGTAATGATGGATGGATGGATAGTAGTTAATGGATGGATAGTAGATGATAGATAGATAGATAGATAGATAGATGGATGGATGGATAGATAGTAGATGGATAAATGGATAGATAGATGGATAGTAGATGAATGAATAGATGGATGGATGATAGTAGATGAATGGATAGATAGAGGATGGCTGGATGGATGAATGGATAGATAGTGGATGAATGGATAGATAGTGGATGAATGGATAGTGGATGGATGATAGTAGATGAATGGATAGATAGTGGATGAATGGATAGATAGTGGATGAATGGATAGATGATGGATGGATAGTAGATGAATGAATAGATGGATGGATGATAGTAGATGAATGGATAGATAGAGGATGGCTGGATGGATGAATGGATAGATAGTGGATGAATGGATGGATGGATAGTAGATGAATGGATAGATAGTGGATGGATGGATAGTAGATGAATGGATAGTGGATGGATGATAGTAGATGAATGGATAGATAGTGGATGAATGGATAGATGATGGATGGATAGTAGATGAATGAATAGATAGTGGATGAATGGATGGATGGATAGTAGATGAATGGATAGATAGTGGATGGATGGATAGTAGATGAATGGATAGTGGATGGATGATAGTAGATGAATGGATAGATAGTGGATGAATGGATGGATAGAAGATGAATGGATGGATGGATAGTAGATGAATGGATAGTGGATGGATGATAGTAGATGAATGGATAGATAGTGGATGAATGGATGGATGGATAGTAGATGAGTGGATGGATGGATAGTAGATGAATGGATAGTGGATGGATGATAGTAGATGAATGGGTAGATAGTGGATGAATGGATAGTGGATGGATGATAGTAGATGAATGGATAGATAGTGGATGAATGGATGGATGGATAGTGGATGAATGGATGGATGGATAGTAGATGAATGGATAGATAGTGGATGAATGGATGGATGGATAGTAGATGAATGGATAGTGGATGGATGATAGTAGATGAATGGATAGATAGTGGATGAATGGATAGTGGATGGATGATAGTAGATGAATGGATAGATAGTAGATGAATGGATAGATAGTGGATGAATGGATGGATGGATAGTAGATGAATGGATAGTGGATGGATGATAGTAGATGAATGGATAGATAGTGGATGAATGGATGGATGGATAGTAGATGAATGGATAGATAGTGGATGAATGGATGGATGGATAGTAAATGAATGGATAGTGGATGGATGATAGTAGATGAATGAATAGATAGTGGATGAATGGATGGATGGATAGTAGATGAATGGATAGTGGATGGATGATAGTAGATGAATGGATAGATAGTAGATGAATGGATAGTGGATGAATGGATGATAGTAGATGAATGGATAGATAGTGGATGAATGGATAGATAGTGGATGAATGGATAGTGGATGGATGATAGTAGATGAATGGATAGATAGTGGATGAATGGATAGATAGTGGATGAATGGATAGTGGATGGATGATAGTAGATGAATGGATAGATAGTAGATGAATGGATAGATAGTGGATGAATGGATAGATAGTGGATGAATGGATAGTGGATGGATGATAGTGGATGGATGATAGTAGATGAATGGATAGATAGTGGATGAATGGATAGATAGTGGATGAATGGATAGTGGATGGATGATAGTAGATGAATGGATAGATAGTGGATGAATGGATAGATAGTGGATGAATGGATAGTGGATGGATGATAGTAGATGAATGGATAGATAGTAGATGAATGGATAGATAGTGGATGAATGGATAGATAGTGGATGAATGGATAGTGGATGGATGATAGTAGATCAATGGATAGATAGTAGATGAATGGATAGATAGTGGATGAATGGATAGATAGTGGATGAATGGATAGTGGATGGATGATAGTAGATGAATGGATAGATAGTGGATGAATGGATAGTGGATGGATGAATGGATAGATAGTGGATGAATGGATAGATAGTGGATGAATGGATAGTGGATGGATGATAGTAGATGAATGGATAGATAGTGGATGAATGGATAGATAGTGGATGAATGGATAGATAGTGGATGAATGGATAGATAGTGGATGAATGGATAGATAGTGTATGGATGGAAAGTATGGATGAATAGATGGATTGATTTAAAGTACTTTAGGAAACATGAGAAGTCCCCTCACATTCATTAAAGTACATCCGCTTTATATGTAATGTATGAATTAGAGAAAACAAGATCAAAAACATGATTGGAAGAATCATCATTCAAAAGTTCTCAAGAATATACTTAGGAAATCTAATCATAAAAGTTTTCTTCGTGCATATCTACCTCTCAGGGCAATATGAGATGTGCTAGTGCTGAAGGTGGTGTGCTGTGAGGAACTGTCAGTCTCATGTCAGCTCTCTCTCCTGCAGACGTTTGAAGACATCGACTTGTTCCACCTGATTGGAGTCATTTGTGGACTGGCCATCTATAACCTCACTATAGTGGAGCTGAACTTCCCGCTAGCGCTGTACAAGAAACTCCTGAAGAAAGTGCCCACGCTAGAGGACCTGAAAGAGCTCATGCCTGATGTGGGAAGGTGCGTTTTCACTGGCTCGTGTCATGAAGAATCAAACTCGCTTTGACTGTTTGAGGTGTTTGATGTACTGTGACACACACATGCTTGAAACTTGTGTGTTTGAGGTAGGGCTGAACGATATATCGTTATCGTATCTGTATCTAGATATGAACTTTCAAGATATTACTATTCAAGATATTACTATTCCCCTCTCCGCACTCACCCTGCATACAACTCTGGCAGTCACAACAAACGTCAGTTTTACGAGTGCCCTTGAATGCGCCGCTAAAGCCAGCGCGCACACACTACCAGGGGCGTGGGAACTATATTGTGAGAGGGGGGGGGCGGCGTTTCCATGGTGACGCGTCATTGCTTGTCACGTGACACACCGCAGCAGCAACAGCGCTGAATGAATGATGATCTGCTTTTGTCATTTTTTCCTTTTTTATTCAGAATATTCACAAATGTGTTAGCTATGGCATGAAATATCTGATATTCCGATTGTCAAATATATGCAAGTGGAAGTATATTGTTGTTTAAACACCTTTTATAACGATGGCGTTAGTTGAGCTGTATGCGCGATGGGCGCAGTTCAGAGAATCGGATCTGTTGGATTTACAACCTCTATAACCACGTTTACATGCGCACTTCTTTGTCATATCGATTAAAAGCATTCCGATTGAAAGATTCGGTGGACTGTTTACATGAGACGTTATCTAAACCGATCTGGTGTTAAAATGTGCTGACTTTCAGTAGGAATCCTTTTGTGACATGCGCACACAGTTTTTCTGCCGCCTCAGATTCGTTACGTATCGTGGATCAATAATTCTGTGTTGGTAATTTTTATATTGATCTATTCTGTGGGCGGACATGCAGTAGTTTAACCTAATTTATGTCCTATACAAAGGCTATTTCAACAGCTGTGAAAGATGAATGCGGAATCAAAAATGAATTCAATTCATTTATTTTGAAAAACACAAAATTAACAATAAAATGCACTCAAATTATTAATAAAAATATAGGATATACGGTGAAACATGAATGAAGCATTCAAGACGTGCTCAGCATCATTACTAGTAGTACTAAACATATATATGTCAGATGATTAAGGAAAGATACCATAATAACAAACGTAATTAAAGTAGACTGTGGGTAATGTTACTTAACCAATTTGAAGCAGTTGTTGAATTTTTTTTTTTATAGTTAACTTAACTAACGAGAAACAGAGAGCAGCTTAAATGTTCCCCGTTGAAATGGCAGCTCTCAGCGGCCACCAGGACTTGTACAGTTTTATAAAAGCTATTTATTATTTGTTGTAAAGTGTAAGAATCACCTCAGAAAAAAAAAATTATTCTGTCAGGCGCAGTTGAAGCCGAGCACAAACGCTGTCAAGATGAGATGGTGTAGCCAGGCTATGTCTGTCATTATTCAAACATCATGTTCATAACATGTTACGAAATAAAAAGTTTAATACCTCAGAAAAATGAACTTTCCTCTCTTGTCAACATTAGCCTGGTGTGAGCGCGGCGCGCGCTCTTCAGTTGTGGAGGCGCGCGCTGTATATCACTTCACAGAAAGACGTGCACTCACAGTAATCGGATCAGATCGTTTGCATGGTGGAATTTTTCGTTTGATCGGTTCATGAAAAGGTTTATCCCACCCCTCTCAAACCGATTACAATTTCATTCGGTTTGGCCATTTTTATTCCGATTGAGGTGTTTATATGGAGTATTTTTATTCGGATTGGACTTTTAAACTGATTACAGTGCTCCATGTAAACGCACCTTATGTTTACAACACGTGAATTCATCCACTTCTCCCGAAATACTTAAAAGTAAGGGGCTGGTGAACTAGGAATAGAATAGAGTAAACATTGAAGTTACTTACACAATGTGTATCTGATATGAATAAAACGTGTCGAATTATAATGGAAAGGATTATTATTACCTCTTCCATAGACATCAGTGTGTATTTTACAAACTCTAAATGTATTGTTTTTTAGTACTTATGTGAATTTATATGTTTGAAACCTAAAATAAACAGTATGTGGTTGAAAACACTGAAAAGTTGTGATATATGACAGCTCTGAGCGCGCCTGTCTCTGGCTAAATTCAACATTTGATCATGTGATGCACTTGATCATCCGCTCCAGGGACGAGACTGATTACACCTGTGTGATCGTACGTGCCAAAGGCTTAAAAACAATACATTTTCTGACACAAATTTTTGAAATGTAGGCTTAAATCAAACACATTTTAAATCAGATTCTGGTTTTCACCGAACACGTAGTCATATCGTATTGTATTGATATCGAGATATCTGGCATGAAAATCGAGATAAGAAATTTTGTCCTTATCGTTCAGCCCTAGTTTGAGGAGTTGTTCAGTACAAAACGCCTGGATGGGGGTGGAACAATAATCAATTATAATGAGTCATTTAGAGGCTTTAGAAATGTGCTTATCAAATATGATAGAGCAGGCTTTATAGGGTTAAGTGATAATCTGAGCTCTTTCAGGGGATGTGGTGATGTTTTAGTGTAGATGTGATGCTTTTCTCTGGATCTTCAGGAGTCTTCAGCAGCTGCTGGATTACACGGAGGATGATTTGGAAGAAACCTTCTGCCTGAATTTCACAGTAAGAACAAGTTAAACTGTTGTTTGCATGTAATGTCCTTTTAAACTATGGAATTCCAAAGCTGCCAATATTAAATATAAATAAATACCACGCCCTCCTCATTACCCTACGCACAAATAAATGTAGGAATAAATAAATGTAGAAATTAATAAATGTAGAAATAAATAAATGTAGAAATACATAAATGTAGAAATAAATAAATGTGGAAATAAATAAAAATAGAAATGAATAAATGTATAAATAAATAAAAGAATAAATAAATAAATATGGAAAAAAATATATACATAAATAAGGAAATTAATGTGTAAATAATTATTTATTTTAGTTTAAATTTTTTAGTTTTAATTATTTATTATTTGTTTTTTGCTTTTCTATGTGTATTTATTTATATTTATTTTTGCTTTTTTACATTAATTTGTATATTTATTTATGTATTTATTTATTTTTAATATTGGCAGCTTTGGAATTCCATATTAAACAAGTGCTTCATTAAAAAAATAAATGCATATACAGTCGTTTTATAATTACAGATCACAGAGGAAAACTTTGGTGCCACAGAGGTGTTAGAGCTGATACCCAACGGGACGGACATCACCGTCAACAAATCCAACAGGTATTACAGCAACACAATATTCACATTCTCTTATCACAGTCATTGTGACTGGCTGCGTTTACACTGGCACAAAAAATCTGGTTTCTGACACGGATCGGAATTTGAACACATGTAAACACAATTTTTTAAATCAGAGGCATATCCGATATCTGGATTCTAAACACTGGATTCCCCATTGAACTCCCAGCCACCAGGTGGATTGATGGATGGATGGATGGATGGATGGATGAGTGGATGGATATTTAGTAGATGGATGGATGTGGATGAGTGGATGGATGGATGGATAGTCGATGGATGTGGATGGATGGTGGATGAGTGGATGGATGGATGGATAGTCGATGGATGTGGATGGATGGTGGATGAGTGGATGGATGGTTGGTGGATGGATGGATTGTGGATGGATAGTAGATGGAGGATGAATGGATAGTAGATTGATAGTAGATGGATGGATGTGGATGGATGGATGGCTGGATAGTGGATGGATGGATGATGGATAGTAGATGGATGATGAATGGTAGATGGATGGATGGATGGATGGATAGTAGATGGATGGATAGTGAATGGATGGATAGTGGATGGATGGCTAGATAGTGGATTGATGGATGATGGATAGTAGATGGATGATGAATAGTAGATGGATGGATGGATGGATGGATAGATAGTGGATGGATGGATAGTAGATGGAGGATGGATGGATGGTAGATGGATGGGTGGATGGTAGATGGATGGATGGATGGTAGATGGATGGATGGATGGTAGATGGATGGATGGCTGGATAGTGGGTGGATGGCTGGATAGTGGATGGATGGATGATGGATAGTGGATGGATGGATGGATAGTAGATGGAGGATGGATGGATAGTGGGTGGATGGCTGGATAGTGGATGGATGGATGATGGATAGTAGTGGAGGATGGATGGATAGTAGATGGATGGATAGTAGATGGATGGATGGATAGTAGATGGATGGATGGATAGTAGATGGATGGATGGATAGTAGATGGAGGGATGGATGGTAGATGGAGGATGGATGGATGTGGATGAATGGATAGTGGATGGATGGATGGGAATTATGGGCGGGAAATGTAAATATGTAATTAATGTAAGTACAGATATCGGGTGCCAGTCGTGCCTAAAGTGAATATAAACCGGCAGGCAAAAACAACCGGATATGGTCAAGAGATCAGATCTGTGCATCTTGCGGTGTAAACACAGTCTATCATTTCACATATGAATTCCTGTTGAGCCGTGTTTTTGGTTACACTTTATTTCGATAGTCCACTAGGCATTCTGCTAACTAATCTGCTTTGCTAACAGCATGTCAGCTAACTCTCTTAGTGTATTAGTAGATTGTTAGGTTAGGGCTAGTAGAATACGTTGACATGCAGTTACTTACAGTCAGTGGAATGTTAAGCTGGACTATCGAAATAAAGTGTTGCTCTATTTTTACAGTTTGATTAATGTATATTAAATAACCTATTCACCCTTACCAGGCAGGAGTTTGTCCACGCCTACGTTAATTATATATTCAACACCTCCGTGGCTCCTCAGTTCAGTGCTTTCCACGCTGGATTCCACAAAGTGTGTGGAGGGAAGGTTCTAGAGCTTTTCCAGCCCAGTGAACTGCAGGCCATGGTGATCGGAAACACCAATTACGACTGGAGGGAATTAGAGAAGGTAAACATTCACTTGCACCAGCTGATCGTGTGTGTGTTTGGAAGTGTTTTGATCCTGTGGTTTGTTCCTGTTGCTGTATTGATCCTCAGAGCACAGAGTATAAGGGCGAGTACTGGGCGGATCACCCCAACATCAAGATATTCTGGGAAGTGTTTCACGAGCTGCCTTTGGAGAAGAAGAAACAGTTCCTGCGTAAGTGATTCATCTGAGTTTAGATTTACACAGTCTCTCACACACTAGTGCCTTACTCTTAACTGTCACCGTCCCGCTTTTTGAACGCCTTTTTTTCCTATCATATATTTTAGTAATTATCATAAATTGGGTATCATTCGAAAGCTTACGAAATCAAAATTCCTCCTGTGAAAATCGTTTTGAAATTGGATGTTGTGTTACCATGGAAATGGTACTTTAAATTCTTCTGGCGGGCTCCTCCCCTAGTGGGCGGTGTCATGTTTCATATTACAACATTTATTTTAACTACTTTATAATCAAAATCTTTTCTAATCTTGACAAAACACATATCATCGGAAAGGTCTGAGTCTCAAGGTTCCATATTTGGTGACTGTTTTGTGATGGAAGTGAAATTTTGACAGGAAATTGCATCAAAAAACAATCAATGGAATGTGGACGACACCCGGTGGCTATTTTTGGTACAGCGCCTAAACAACATCTCATGGGGACTTTAATTTTTGTGATATCAACTTCAAATTTGGAACACAACTTGGTTAGACATATGGCTTTTATGTTATAGTAATTTTAGATTATAACATTTTTGAAAAATATATATTTTATATAAAATAAAAAACATGTAGTACAGTATTTGTTTTAATTACAGTAAATTCAAACTTCCATAACTTTTTCATAATTTCATATTTTGAATTGCTTTTCAACAATAATCTGCCGAGTGTCTGCTTTAAAACAAGACCAAACTTGGGTCTATATTCCAAAGCATTCTTGAATTAGAGCCCTTTAAGTTTGGATTGTGCATTCTCATGTGTATTCTCAAAAAGGGGGGTGACAGTTCAGGGGTTAAAATGAAAACGATCCTCGTCCACGCTGGCGCTTCAGAAAAGATCTCCGTCCATACTACATGAGTGGAAACGCCTGCATGTGTGTAGTGTACACAGTTGCCGATCGCTCTAATAATAGCTTGCCTCTAGCACATGTGGGCATCTGCAGTATTTCAAAGCCACCGTTTGGATTTCAATAAAAAAAGTTTGGGTGAATGCAGACATCCGTGATTATTGTCCATCCAGCCACACAAGAAAACATGCGATCTACCTGAGGGAAGACGTGATCATAAAGGGGCGTCGTCTTCCACTATTGTAGGTTAAAGGGTTAGTTCACCCAAAAATGAAAATTCTGTCATTAATTACTTCCCCTCATGTCGTTCGACACCCGTCAGACCTCCGTTCATCTTCAGACATAAATGAAGATATTTTAGTGTAAATCTGATGCTGAGAAAGGCTTCAGACAGGCCTCCATTGGCATTCAGTACATTTACACTCACAAGACCCATAAAAGGCACTTAAAACGTCGTTACAAAGTCCATCTCACCACAGTGACTCTACAATAATTTTACGAAGCGACGACAATAGTTTTTGTGCGCAAAAAAAAATCTAAATAACACCTTTATCCAACTTGTTATTGTCTTCCGTGTGTGCCTCCACGACGCATGCGCGAGAATATGACGCAGATCTGGCGTTCGGACACATGACCCAGAAGAGATTTGTTTACAAGCAGAGGAAGACGCGCGTGTCTAAGCTGTTGAATTCTACATTGATCGTGCTTTAGGTCTCGGCGTAGTTCTCAAAATGGGGCTAAAGTGTGCATTTCATGGATTCCCGAATGCTGGATCTGCATCATATTCTCGCGCATGCGTCGTGGAGGCACACACGGAAGACAAGAAGAGGTTGAATAAAGTCGTTATTTTTATTTTTTTTTGCGCACAAAAACTATTGTCGTCGCTTCGTAAAATTATTATAGAGTCACTGTGGTGAGATGGACTTTGTAACAACGTTTTAAGTGCCTTTTATGGGTCTTGGGAGTGTAAATGTACTGAATGCCAATGGAGGCCTATCTGAAGCCTTTCTCAGCATCAGCTTTACACTAAAATATCTTCATTTGTGTCTGAAGATGAACGGAGGTCTGACGGGTGTCAAACGACATGAGGGGAAGTAATTAATGACAGAATTTTCATTTTTGGGTGAACTAACCCTTTAACTAGAGGAAAACCGTCTCGAGCACAACTGCAGCCCAGACGAATTGTCTAAAGCCGCGTTTCCAACGCAGGAACTTTCCCCAGGAACTTTGGGCTGGTACCAAGCGGCTCCTCCCGCAGTTTCTCTTGAAGCTGATACGGAAGTGACTTAAACTGCAGTTCATGGACTGGCCACAGACTCCAGAAGGTGCAGAATCTCATTGAGCTCATGTTAAAATGCCCAACTTTACAGCAGAAGAACACATGTTTACAGTCTGGGACACATTGTGCTTTTGGTCTGTATGGCTAATTTTGCCCTTCATGACGACTGTGAGGGGGGTGAATTTTTTTATAACTCATTCGTTTACATGTTATCAACCCGCCCACAGGGGAGCATCTCACTGACAGAATGTAAATGCGCTCGGCTCGGGCATTAATAACGGAGCGGGGCAGAGCAAAGTGAGTGTTTCAACTTTTCAAAGAATTCTTATGAAAGTTTAGCTTCCACATGCGATCTGATAACGCCTCAGACTGGACACGCGCTGAGAATGACAGCCGCTCTTACCTCAGCTCTGCTCAGCTCTTCTCTCATGATCAATGAGATCTGATCCTGCTGCGTCTGTGACGTGACTTTCGTTCGGCTCACTCACACTTTATTGAAAAGATACGTTCAGTTTTTAATTGTAGTGTCTATTCTCTAACTGAACGAAATTATTTTATCACTATGAATATCAAAATGATGGTGGGGGCGGAGCCGCGGTGGGCAAGTGATAACCAGTAGCCGTGGCTTTGGGAGTGGCCTTGTTGTGCAGCGAAGCAAGTGCATTCATCCACATGAGACAAAAATAAATTTTCTGTCTTTTCTCAGTCTAGAAGGCACCAAATTCAAAAATAATTTCATATTTCTACTACATAAATGACCCAGTTTAAATACACATTCATCTTCCCAGCGCTGAAGTGCCCCTTTAAATCAAATCACGATATAGATGTGTCTGTGAATATTAAACCGCAAAAAAGACTATTACATATGAATCCTGGATGCTCTGCCCATGTCTGTGATGAATGGGTCACGTGCGGTTTCTCTCTCACACACACACACACACACACACACACACACAAGCACTTGCTGTGTTTTCAGCCTCAGTAGCTGTACTATATGAGGACATGAACTTCATCTTCGAGCCGCTCTGAGAGTCACTTCATGAGCATTTTACCATTTCATTTGAAAAAAAAAATGTTGTCTCATCACAAACACACCGAGACCCAAAGGTGATGGTCTTCACAGCAACCTGTCAAAATAAAAGTTCGGTTAAACTTGAGAGAAATATATTACTGTTGTACTGTAGAATTTAGATGCGCCTCAATGTAATAATACTAACACTAATAATAATAAAATATTAATCAAAACTTTATTTTTTTAAGGAATAATCACATCACAAGTTTTCTTCCATGTTTTAATTTTAACAGTAACGCTCGTTGTGCAGCATGTTGTTTGACAAAAATTTGTTTAATTTAATTTCATGATTAAAAGTTAAATTAAATTAACGTTGTATGTCTTTAATGTTCATTTGATTACCAGAAAATACACAACACAGAATTTGTGGGAAAAAAAATAAATAATAGTAATTGTTTTTATGAATTTTATTGATTTATACGTGATTTTTGATTATTAAAATGTCATTAAACAATTATAATGTAATCCAGAAAATAAAGTATTTGGTAAAAATAAAACCGAATTGGATGGGGAAAAAAACGTTTTTCATAGGGCCCTAAACATGTCATTTTTTTGTTAAACTTTTAATAAATTATTAAATTGTGTAAGTTTCATTATTTCAATTAATTATTGTTTTGCTTACTAAAAATTTAATTTAAACATTAAAATGGAGTCCAAATACATTTAAACGGGGAAAAAAAACGGAATGTAGGAAAAAAGATTAAACAGAATTTGGGAATAAATTAAACTGATTTCATAGGGCCCTATAATCTAGAAGTCACACCAGGGTATTACATCATTTTTTTTTTTTTTATTTACTCCTACCAGATGGCACTAATATACCTTCATACGTCTCTAATTTAACATGGAATAATACAACTTTAATTGAAAAATAATGTAAAAATATATTAGAAAGAAATTGTGTATTATTTTCAATGGGAGAAAAATACCTCATAAAATTTTTATAAATATTGTATAGTATTATAAAATCACCTAAAACTTCTAAATAATAATCCAAAAATATTATTGAACATATATAACATTGTACAGTACATTTCAACGCCACAGAAGAGCAAAGGGTTGTTGTGAACTTCTGTTGTTTCTTGAAGTAGAGACCAGGAGAACTTGGATAGGTTTTTCAGCAGGATTCTTTATTGAGAAAAAACATGCTGTCTTTCCGCAGAGGTTCCAAGTCTGACTAAAGCCAGTAGAACATTGTATTTTATATACATTTCAAGGGGAGGGATCTCTGAGCTTGTTATGCGAAATGGTCAGGAAGTGCATAAAGACAAAATACTTAATGTCTCAAACACTTACACGGTCTTACGTAATCTCCTTAGAATTTCCTCAAGTTTACTTCAAAATGTAAAACGCAAATATAGATAATGTTTTCAGTTATATTCTATTACATTGGAACCTATATATAACAATGTATAAATTTGTAATCCCACAGGGTTAACTAACATGTTCTTCACAATCATTGTGTGTGTATGTTTTGACACCGTCTCCCTGTCATTTTCCCCAGTGTTCCTGACGGGAAGCGACCGGATCCCCATCATGGGAATGAAGAGCCTGGCGTTAGTGATCCAGCCCACCGCTGGAGGAGAGCAGTACTTCCCTGTAGCGCACACATGCTTCAACCTGCTGGATCTGCCCAAATACAGCAGCAAAGACACACTCCGACAGAAGCTCCTGCAGGCCATCGAACACAACCAGGGCTTCAACCTCGTCTGACGTCCGCAGGTAACACACGCTTCACACAACCAGGGCTTCAGCCTCGTCTGAGGAGCGGTCCCGATGCTTTGTGTGATTCCTTTTGGAAATTAGCATAGAGACATTTGCATTGTATAAATCTTCAGTTACAACTTCAATAATAAAGACACTAAATACGGCATCCCAGTGGGCGGACACATGGAAAGTGTTTGTATATCAGTATTTTGTTACTCGCTCAAAGTTTGGGTGGTGTGTGTGTGTGTGCTAGTAAGCACTTTCTTCTTCTTTTTAAACCTGTAGCACTTTACAATACGGTTCTATACGCTAACATTAGCCTCATAAACAACAGCGTTCATTCATTCATAAACAAATACACGTGTATTACTACATTAAGATTATTAAATGCTATTATTTATTAATATTAGCGTATATGACCTTATGTACAGTGTTACCAGTTGCGCTACAAAACCCTTTTTGATTTAATATTTTATTCGAATGACTTCACTAATGGTATCGGCGTCATGTGACTTGAAGAAAAAACAATATTCATATCATTTAATGATGTAATGGATGAGTATTAATGCACATGATGTTCAAACAAAGCGTGTCCTTAAGGGATCTTACACTACTTTTGTGACATATGCCTTAACTAAAACACACACAGATTGTTTTGAGATTTATTTTGCTTTCAAAGATTGAGTAAATACCAAAATCTGATAGCAGGTGTGTGTGTGCGTGTGTGTGAATGTGTTCATCAATGTTATGATGCTCATATACTAAGAGTAATAATATATGAGCAATACAAATAAGTGAGTTGGGTTATTGCAGGACATTCAAGTTTAAACTCTGTTAGTCTTAATACACTCATCATGTGTGTGTGTGTGTGTGTGTGTGTGTATGAGCTACTTGCTGTGCCATTGTGTGTGTGTGTTGAGGGATGTGTAGAAGCAATGAAACAAATGCTGACATTTTTCTTGTGTTTGTAAATTGTAAATAAACACAATATTTTCTAGTTTTGCTGTTGTGATTTTTGTTTTAGTGGTTAAGATCCGCATTGTTTTTTACACATTACAGTACAACAGAAATAATTTAATACACTGTATTTTATTGAATGCTGTCCGTGTTTGGCATCGGCACTGAGGGTCAGAGGTGCAGGTGTGTGTGTGTGTGTGTGTGTTCACAGCGCTTCGGCTCAGTGTGGCAGCTCGTGATGGACCAGTTTGTAGTGTGAGCCGCAGGACGGGCAGCGCTGAGGGTTTCCCTCGTGGAGCCAGAACCACACGATGGCAGTGTTGTCCTCCTCACCTTCACAAGACAACACACACGGTTATTCAGAGTCTTCCTTGAAAACAAATACTCTCATTCTACTTTTGCAGAGGCTCATTTATAGCTAATCCGTTCCATCAAGTCCAACAGCTTAGTGTGTGTGTGTGTGTGTGTGTGTGTGTGTGTGTGTGTGAGTGAGTGAGAGAGTGTGTGAGTGAGTGAGAGAGTGTGTGAGTGTGAGCGAGAGAGTGTGTGAGTGTGAGAGAGTGTGTTTGTGAGAGAGAGAGTGAGAGAGTGTGTGTGTGTTTGTGTGAGAGAGAGAGAGAGAGAGAGAGTGTGTTTGTGTGTGAGAGAGTGTGTTTGTGTGTGAGAGAGTGTGTGTTTGTTTGAGAGAGAGACTGTTTGTGTGAGAGAGTGAGAGAGTGTGTGTTTGTGTGAGAGAGAGAGTGCGTGTTTGTGTGAGAGAGTGTGTGTGTGTGTGTTTGTGTGTGAGAGAGTGTGTGTGTAAACGAGAGAGTGTGTGTGCGAGAGAGTGAGTGTGTGTGTGTGAGAGGGAGTGAGTGTGTGCACGAGTGTGTGTGTGTGTGTGTGTGTGAGCGAGAGAGTGTGTGTGTGTGTGAGGGGGTGAGTGAGTCAGTGTGTGTGTGTGTGTGTGTGTGTGTGTGTGTGTGTGAGAGAGAGAGTGAGTGAGCGAGAGAGTGTGTGTTTGAGCGAAAGAGTGTGTGTGTGTGTGTGTGTGTTTGAGCGTGTGTGTGTGTGAGGGAGTGAGTGTGTGCACGAGTGTGTGTGTGTGTATATGAGTGTGAGCGAGAGAGTGTGTGTGTGTGTGAGGGAGTGAGTGTGTGCACGAGTGTGTGTGTGTGTATACGAGTGTGAGCGAGTGAGTGTGTGTGTGCACGAGTGTTTGTGTTTGAGCGAGAGAGAGTGTGTGTGTGTGTGTGAGAGGGAGTGAGGGAGCGTGTGTGTGTGTATATATATATATATATATATATATATAAGAGTGTGAGCGTGTGTGTGTGTGAGAGGGAGTGAGTGTGTGCACGAGTGTGTGTGTGTGTGTGTTTGACCGAGAGAGTGTGTGTGAGAGACTGAGTGTGCGTGCTTTTTTTTTTATATATATATATATAAGCACGACGTGTGTGACAGAGAGTCTTACAGATGCAGCCGACCAGCCGTTTGTTAGTGATGCTGGGAACAATATGAGGGTCATCTTTGGATCCGCTGTACTCCTTTGGCTTTAATATGCTGTATGGATCCTGTACAACACATCAGAAAGCACAGGTGGTTCAAAGTGAAGCTTCTGGTCAAACCAAACATGTCCATCTCACCTGGCCCTTCTTCAGCGCCTGCAGGACACGCCTCTCCAGCCCCGCAGCCTGCTCCTCATCAGTGGGAATACCTGCAGCACAGCGGACCTTACTGGTGCCAGCACAATACACACCTCTGACCAACACAAGCTACAACTACGTGTGTGTGTGCGAGAGAGAGAGTGTGTGCATGTGTGAGTGTGTGTAAACGTGTGTGTGTGTGTGTGTGTGTGTGTGTGTGTGTAAGCGAGAGCGCGTGCGTGTGTGTGTGTGTGTGTGTGAGTGTGTGAGCGAGAGAGAGTGTGTGTGTGTGTGTGTGTGTGTGATAGTGTTTGTGTGAGTGAGAGATTGTGTGTGTTTGAATGTGTAAGCGAAAGAGTGTGTGTGTATGTGTGTGAGAGATTGTGTGCATGTAAACGTGTGTGTGTGTGAATGTGTAAGCGAAAGAGTGTGTGTGTGTGAGAGAGAGAGTGTTTGTGTGAGAGATTGTGTGCATGTGTTTGTGTGTGTGTAAGCGAGAGGGCGTGAGTGTGTGTGTGTAAGCAAAAGAGTGTGTGTGTGTGTGTGTGTGAGAGAGAGTGTTTGTGTGTGTGTGTGTGAGATCGTGTGCGTGTGTGAGTGTTTGTAAACGTGTGTGTGTGTGTAAGCGAGAGGGCGTGTGTGTGTAAGCGTGTGAGAGAGTTTGTGTCTGAGGGTGTGAGTGTCTGAGAGTGAGAGAGTGAGAAAAAAAACGCGTGTGTGTGTGAGAGCGAGAGAGAGAGTGTTTGTGTGAGAGATTGTGTGTGTAAACGCGTGTGTGTAAGCGAGAGGGCGTGTGTGTGAGTGTGTGTAAACGCGTGTGTGAGTGTGTAAGCGAGGGAGCGTGTGTGTGAGTGTGTAAGCGAGAGAGCGTGTGTGCGAGAGAGAGTGTGTAAACGCGTGACTGTGTAAGCGAGAGAGAGAGTGTGTGTGATCTTGAGGTTGCAGTTACATCATTTGTCCACTGGGTGTCGCCAAACCCCGGATCAATGGAGCGGCGCTCCGCCATGATCCAGAATAACTGGCACACGAACATGAGTTTTGTGCCAAGAAAGGCCAGAGCTCGGCCCTTCACAACATAAAGAACTAATGACCTTGATTAGACCCTCCATTATATATCACACGAGTCACCCCTTACTGTTTCAAATAATGTCGAGCGTATTTAACGCTACTTTCAAGCATCTCTCAATCTTTAATATAAAAGTTATTATATTATCGTGTCTTTCTGAACTGATTTGCCACTCAATCCCAAAAAACAGAGAAAATGGCAGCATGTGTCTTCAGTATTACACATGCAAAAATGATATCAGTACAATTTATCGCGAGAAAATGCAAATAAATTGATTTCTCTAAAGAAGCTATAGATTCTTACCTTTCCCGGCCATCGCGCGCTGAGGTGTCCTCAGTAAAACATGTTTTCTGGCCATCAGAGTCGCTCGACAGGCTCTCAGGAGGAGTTTACTTGCCATCTTGACTTCAAACTTTCACTCTTTTCAGTGCGCGCGCGCTCCCGCTGCTGAGAGTGAAATAGTGTCCGTGAAAGTCAATAAAATGATTGACACCGAGGATTGACCAATCAAAGAGAAGCACCGCTGCGCTTTGACCAATGAGCGCGCAGGAAGAGCGGACAGGTGTAACCAGAGAGGAGAGTTAAATGCCTTTATTTTCCAGTAAGGAAGAAATAATTTTCAATATTTTGTCGGATGTTTTATTTTTGCAGAATTTGACAATTAGTACAAAGCAAAGGTTTACAGACACACACACACTCGGAATGTAAATGACCACAAAAGCACACACACACATATATTCGACTCAAACTGCTGATTCCATATCATAAGCACTTTTCTGTAAATAAATAAAAATTTGAATACAAATGTGGCATTTTTTTTACAAGACACTCCTGGTTTATGTATCATTAGTTGATGTATACACCAATGAGGCATAACATTATGACCACTGACAGGTGATGTGAATAACACTAATGATCTCCTGTTAGTGGGTGGGATATATTAGGCAGCAAGTGAACATTTTGTCCTCAGAGTTGATGTGTTAGTAGCAGGAAAAATGGGCAAGCGTAAGGATTTGAGCGAGTTTGACGAGGGCCAGATTGTGACGGATAGACGACTGGGTGGTCCAAACAAGTCCGATCCATGGAGGCCCCACCTCGCAACTTACAGGACTTAAAGGATCTGCTGCTAACATCTTGGTGTCAGATCCCACAGCACACCTTCAGGGGTCTAGTGGAGTCCATGCCTCGACAGGGGACCAACACAAATAGGTCATAATGTTATGCCAGGTCAGTGAATAACTTATTAATGCCCCATTAAATTGAATTCTTTATAATAATTTCCTGTTCAAACATGTTTTACTTCAACAAAACAATTATTTTAAGGCATGAAAGCATCACTAATGCTAATTTCAGCATATCATCCTACAAAACCAACAACTGAATCAAGTCATAATGTAATGCCACAGTGAATGACTGGTCCGTTCTGGAATACACGCACTTACACGACAAGGACACGCAAGCAAAGAACAGAACCGCAGAAAATATGGATATTATATTTCATAGTTCCTGAACTTCAGTAAAAGGCCTGAGGGAGCTTCTCCAACCCAGCGAAACCCGCGAGGCCGACAATCACCTGTGAAACACAAACACTGCGGTAAACACCGGGAAAACAGACACAATTACAGGAGAAAACAAACTACAAATTTGCATTAGCATGTTGTTAACATGTTTTACCACATTGCTAGCATGATTTACCATTTCAGATTTGAACACATTAGCATTAAGTATATTGCTAGTATGATTTAACATGTTTTAGCACATTGCTTGCATGAATTAACATTGCTAACAAATTAACATGTTACTAACATGTTTTAACACACTGCTAACGTGATTTAACATGTTGCTAACATAAATGAACATGCTACCAACATGTTACCACCCTTTTTGAGAATAGTCATGAAAATGCACAATCCAAACTTAAAAGGCTGTAATTCAAGAAAGCTTTGGAATATAGACCTAAGTTTGGTCTTGTTTTAAAGACGACATTCGGCAGATTATTGCTGAAGTGTAAGCATTTCAAAATATGAAAGTATGAAAAAGTTATGGAAGTTTAAATTTACTGTAAATGAAAAATACTGTAATAAATATTTGTATTTTATATAAAATATATATTTTACAAAAAAAATTGTACTCTAAAATGACTATAAAATCAAAGCCATATGTCTAACCAAGTTGTGTTCCAAATTTGAAGTTCACAAAATATCACAAAAATTAAAGTCCCAATGAGATTTTGTTTAGGCGCTGTACCAAAAATAGCCACCGGGTGACATTGAAATTCCATTGATTGTTTTTTTTAATGAATTTTCCTGTCCAAATGTCATTTCCATCATAAAACAGTCACCAAATATGGACCCTTGAGATTCAGACCTTTCCGACAATATGTGTTTTGTCAAGATTAGAAAAGATTTTGATTATAAAGTAGTTAAAATAATTGTTGTAATATGAAACATGACACCGCCCACTAGGGAAGGAGCCCGTGAGAAGAATTTAAAGTACCGTTTCCATGGTAACGCAAAGTCTGATTTTTAAAACGGTTTTCACAGGATGAATTTTGAGTCCGTAAGCTTTCAAATGATACCTAATTTATGCTAATTACTAAAATATATGATATGAAAAAAGAGCGCCAGGCGTCCCGTCAGCGGGGCAGTTAAGGGGTAAACATGTTGCAAGCATTAATTAGCAGGTTTTAGAAATTGGTACCATGAATTATCGTGTTGTTGCTAGCATGTTTTAACACTTAAATTAGTAGTAGTATAGATTGGCTGAAACTGCGTGTGTGTTATGACCCCTTTAATGACTATCCTAAGTATTTTTGTACCAAAGTTTTGACCCCCTCAATGAAAGTCTATGGGACACTTCGTAGTTAGTAATAGTGTTAGACCGATATATCGGCCGATATAAAAGCTGATACAAGGCGGCTGCGTTTGCCGATATATTTTTTCCCTGCATTATTTACAGACAGGTGTCCACAGGGCAGCTCTCACCGTCTTCAAACTCTCTTGCTCTCCCTCGCGCATATTAATCAAAATCAATTGAGAATTGACACGATGGTAAAAGGTGGAAAGACTGAAGTTTCACGTGGAGCATTGGGAGATTTTCTCCTGAATTACCGCTGGTGTTGCTCTACAAGAGATTAAGTGAAGTGCACCTACACTCTAAAAAATGCTGGGTTAAAAATAACCCAAGTTGGGTTGAAAATGGACTAATCCAGCAATTGGGTTGTTTTAACCCAGCAATTGAGATGTTTTAAGCAAACATTTAACCCAACCGCTGGGTCAAAACAACCCAATTGCTGGGTTATTTTTAACCCAGCATTTTTTAGAGTGTAACCATTAAATGACTAGGTTGTAAACAGTTTTAAATGAAGTATAGTACAGTCAGTGTGCACTTTATTATGCTGCTTGCTTGTTGATACTGTGTGCAATAGTGTAATTATTTTATTTATGCTTAAATATTTATTTTCAGAATTTATTTTCACCACTGAACTCTTTTTTTTTTCTTGTTCTACCTCGCCTGTTTTTACTATTTGTTAAATATTGGGTTTTTTTAGTTCAATAAATGTTCCTTTTTTAAATTGTTATCATGATCATTGTGTAATTTTTATGTTGTAAATTGAGGGAGCAAAAGCAGTATCGGCTCCAAATATCGGCTCAAGTAAATCGGCAGCTCGTATCGCTCATCGGCTAAGACTGATGAAAAAAAATCGGCATCGGCACTAAAAAATCCATATCGGTCGATCCCTAGTTAGTAAATCTCTAACCTGCCGTCAGTGTTTCTCCAGGTTTCTCCTCCTCTGCGCTCAGTGGATCTGGATCTTCTCCGGCCTCCAGCATCGGCTCTTTCTTGCTCCTCACAGCCCAATGCATTGACTGACAGCATGTTTGGAGACACATTAACGCCATGTTTGTTACAGAATGAGATGTTATTCGTCATGCATTTCAACACTCACAGTTTTAACCGAGTCACTGAGCGCTTGCCATTGGCTGAATGGGATTGCGATTCGACTTCTGAGCCAGAGATCATAACTCTTTCTTTTCTTCTCGTCTGTGAGAATCTCTTTAGCTTCCTGCAACTTCTGGAACTCCTCCACTGCAAAACGAGATTCAAGCACTCGTTAACAATTACAGCTCAATATTTGGCCATATATATATATATATATATATATATATATTAGGGCTGTCAAAAGATTAATCGCGATTAATCGCATCCAAAATAAAATTGTGTTTACATAATATATGTGTGTGTACTCTGTTAATTATTATTTATATATAAATACACACACATTCATGTATATATTTAAGAAATATTTGCATGTATATACATTTATATAATCTATAATATATATATAAATATAAATGTTTTATATATAAAAATAATATTTTTTTCCTAAATATATACATGCTTGTGTGTGTATTTATATATAAATAATAATTAACAGAGTACACACACATATATTATGTAAACAAACTTTTATTTTGGATGCGATTAATCTTTTGACAGCCCAGTATATTCAGTATCTTGTTACTACAGAGTGTCTTCTTACTCTTTACTATAGTTTAATTTATCCGTATCTTTCATATCGCAAAATAGTTTGGGCGAGCACTTTTCCTATTGCTCTTCAAATAATCTTTATCCTTCAGAAACGTTTTGTTAGGATTGCAACCCGATCAACTGCATATACTTAATCTGCTTCTCTATTTCAGAAACATCAGATTCTTACTGTTTATGATATTAACATTTCTCAAATTTGTGTCTTTATTTATAAGATATATTCACGTGAGGGTAACATCCCAGAGCAATTTAAGATGTATTTTAAGGTAAATTCACAGGTTCACTGTCACTTAACTCGCCAATGCTCAGATTTTCATCTTCCTAAAATTCTCACTTGTAGAGGTCAATATTCTATACGATATAGGGGTATTAAATTATGGAATGGTTTATCTCATCTAGCAAAAAAAAATTATTTAAAATATTTCAAAAGTTGTATAAAGAAGCTTTTTATTGCTGCTTTGTAATTGTGTGTTTTTTTGTTTTTTTTGATGTCTCATGCACTTTATATGGTTTGTTTTTTGAGTATATCATAATTTTAATTTATTACATGCATGCTGTAATTAACTTGTTGCAGTTATATACATTCATATATTTACAATTTAGTTTTTTGTTGTTGTTTAGGTGAAGGCTTTAAAATAAGTCCTTTGGGTTTTTTGCCTCTCCCTCCACAGTATATGGATTGTACTTTTTAGGGGCCGAGCACCGAAGGTGCGAAGGCACCTATTGAAACCGTTCCCGTTCCTATTATTATTATTCCTCCGATTCTTCCGCCATGAAGTCTATGGCAGCCCATAGAACCGTATGGTAAAAACTTGTGAAATTTGGCACACTAATAGAGGACAGTCTGAAATGTCACCATAGCAAATTTTGAGTCTCTAACTCAATCCCTCTAGCGCCACCATCAGTCCAAAATTAGACTCATGTTTATGCTAATAACTTTTGAACCATAAGGGCTAGAAACGAAATTCCTTGGCTCAAGACAATTCGATTGCACCATATGACGTCATTTTCCGTCATAATAATTTTCCCGTCATTTTTAATTAACCGAAAAACCTACTTTTGCGAACTCGTCCTAGACGGTTCATCCGATTTGCACGAAAAGACAAATTTTTATCAAAACTTTTTACCAAAAAAAGTATTTGGAGCTTTACGGTAGCAGGGCTTTTAAATGGCCTTGACTCTCTGACTCATGCTCAACTACCAAACTTCTGATTTAAATCAATGAAATAGTTATCTTTTTATGCATACAGGGTTTATTTAAGTATATTATAAGTTATGCACACAGATGTTGATTAAATTTCACTAAAAATACCAATTCCCATGGCTTTTTGGACATGTTCCGCTTTAATAATACATCATATTTTTAACGTAATTCTATGAGAATACCATGATATTTGTCAGATCATCTTCAGACCATGCTGACAAAAAATCTTGCAAATCAAGTTGATTCGTCAAATAATTTGCGATAAACGCGCAAACAAATTTTACGTAGCGGTTGCAAAAGCACTCTTAAGGCAATATCTCCGCAATGCTTTATCGTATTCAAACCAAACATGTCATCACAAGCATGACTTGAGGCAACATACAGTCCGGAGATACAAAAAATGGCTGTTTTTGCTTATAACTTTTGAACCATTTGTCCAAAAATCATAAAAGTGGTCTCGTGCCGAGTCGTCTGATATTCAATTTTACCATATCGGCCATTTTGGCTGTCGGCCATTTTGAATTATGTGCTAAAATGCTATATTTTACAAATGCATTAGTGTATTGTTACTAAACTCGGTATGTGACTTCCACTCCATGCCCTGAAGGTACTCAAAAAAGTTTTGGGGCAGTGCCACCTTGTGGTCAAAAGTTATAACAAACTTGACAAAAATGCTAATAACTTTTGATTTAATTAGCTTAGTATAATGAAACTGGTCATAATACATTCATTGGCTCATGCCGATTCAATTGCACCCT
Organism: Gobio occitaniae; assembly: GCA_033150135.1. Taxonomy (NCBI): domain Eukaryota; kingdom Metazoa; phylum Chordata; class Actinopteri; order Cypriniformes; family Gobionidae; genus Gobio; species Gobio occitaniae. The sequence continues at coordinate 53,045 of JARQWZ010005013.1, forward strand.
ATGACGTCATTTTCGGTCATGATAATTTCCACGCCATATTTAATTTTCCAAAAAACCTACTTTTGCGAACTCGTCCTAGACGGTTTGTCCGATTTGCACGAAAATTGAACCAGATCATCTTCAGACCATGCTGACAAAAAAATCTTGCAAATCAAGTTGATTCGTCAAATCGTTTTTGATAAACGTGCACACAAATTTTACGTAGCGGTTGCAAAAACACTCATAAGGCGATATCCCCGCAACGCTTTATCGTGTTCAATCCAAACTTGGTACATGTCATCACAAGCATGACTTGAGGCAACTTGCAGCGTTTCGGCGCAGTGCCACCTACTGGTCCGGAGATACAAAAAAATTGCTATTTTTGCTTATAACTTTTGAACCGTTTGTCCAAAAATTATAAAAGTTGTCTCGTTAGATTCAGGACGGTATTCAGAGTTGTCTGATTTTCAATTTTACCATATCGGCCATTTTGGCTCTCTGCCATTTTGAATTATGTGCTAAAATACTATATTTTACAAACGCATTAGTCTATCGTTACGAAACTTGGTATGGGTCTTCCGCACCATGCTTTGAAGGTACTCAAAAAAGTTTTGGGGTAGTGCCACCTTGTGGTCAAAGGTTATAACAAAATTTACAAAAATGCTAATAACTTTTGATTAAATTAGCCTAGTTTAATGAAACGGGTCAAAATACATTTATTGGCTCATGCCAAGAATATAGATACTAATTTTGCCATATTTGGTCAAACATACTGTCCTCAATGTTCTTATTTGATCAAAATCTACTTTTTCAAACTCATCCTAGACCGGTTGTCCAATTTCCACCAAAATCGAATCGTATCATCTTCAGACTGTGTCAACAAAAAGTTAGGGATTTTGCATCAATAGATGAAACCGTTTTTGTAAACCGCAGCGACGAAGTTGAGGCATGATGCCAAAATGACTCTTGAGGCTGTATCTCTGCAATGCTTTGACATATTGGCATCAAACTTTGCATGTCATTGTTCCCTTATTCTGACCACACCACATCAATTTTGTAACTGTGCCACCTATTGGTCAAAAGTGATAAACCATTAACTTATATTATCAGTGAATCTTTATATAATATATCAGCCATTTTGCCTAAAATCATCTTAAAACGTGATTAATTGCTTATTGCTCCAGTTGATCTGACACTGCCAGCCATTTTGGCATGTCTTGTCTTCTTCTTTGCGCTTGGCCCCGGTATTGCTGCTTGCAGCTATATTTTTTAATTATTATTGTGTATGTTTTATATTTGTGCAAATAAACTAAAACCTAAAACCTTAACCTACATGACTCAAACCGTTTCACCGTTTGTATCCCTCCGCTTCCTGCGACTGTCATGGCGGTTGAGCAAATCCAAGTTTTAAAGGTCCCATGGCATGGCATTTTTCTATTATTTTATAATGAGGTGTACTTGTATTGTTAGTATGACTTTTACATCATAAAATGTCATAATTTAGAAATAAAAGGCATTTTCAGAAGGAACTGAAAAAAGACTTCACAAGCAATTATCTCTCCAGCGTTTGCATGGGCGTGCCAGATTCTCTGGGCGGAGGAAAGGGAGGAAACCGTTCCTGCTTGGACGTCAAACCAGGAGACTTCAGGATTGGCTCGTCTGGCCTGTCATTTTTTCAAATGCAGAGAAAGACAGCCAGAACTCGGGTTTACACCGATCAACATTTCTATCCACTTGGGGACAATATTCAGGCTAGGGGAACTCATATTAATGCTGAAAAACCTCATAAAATGAAAATTTCATGCCATGGGACCTTTAAAAATACTACTATTGTTGTGTCACGAAAAGTAGTTTTAACAGTTTTTTAGCCGGATAATGTAGTTATTTAGACCTTAAATGTGTGACTCATATATAAACATAGCGCCTATTTTACAATTTGTCCAGACGCTTTCACAGATGTGAGCTCCAGGCCGTCAGCGGCCGTTCAGCGTTCGTGTACCCGCGGAGAACAGCTTAATCTCGGACAGTCCTTTAGGAATTTACCGCTGGATCTTACTGTGTGTTGATAGTGGATAAACATGAGATAATTCTTTTGGGGTGTATCAATCTTTGGTCTTATTAATCTATGCCATGTTCTAGTGCAAATCGATTTTGGTTAAAGGGAAAATTAAGTTTCATAACTTTATATTTAGGCTATATTTAACCTGTAAGGCCTACTAGGGCGCTGCGTTTGTAGGCCTACGTTTGACTGAATTATTTCCTAATGTCTTTTATAATGGCTATAGTTGTTCATTTAAATAGTATTGTTCAATAAATATTATTTTATATACAAATGCCGTATTTGATGTTGAGAAAGGGTCCGTCAGTGATTGCAACAGCCGACTTCAGTAACACATTATTACACCACAAAATGGCGGCAAAGACCGTCTTTATGAGTGACTGGTTGTAAACAAGGTCAGCTGTCAATCTTTTAAAAGGATAAAGATATTGGTTTCCTCTGCGGACATTCAAACGGATTTTATAATGGACATCGGCCTGAAGAATGAATGCGATATAATAGGATGCAGGTAATACACTAGTTTAGTCGATTTCTCTCATAATAATACTTTACGCTACACAATTGTGTCGCTTCAAACGAAGCTACTAGATCCTAAGTTGAATTAGTAACGGAGGTCGGAGGGTTCGACTCTAAACTGTCAACTTGAGATTTGAATCCGTGGCGGAAGAAAGCAGTTCCTCACTAAAGAGGGTTTTAAAGACACTCTGTTGTTGTTTCTGTTTTTATTTACACTTTTGTGCCGTCGAACTGTTATATATACTCAATATCACACTCGTAGCCGTGCAATATGGCTGTATATCAGTGATTACCTACGGCCGAATCACAGCCGTGCGATATTACTCATTTGGAAACCCTGAATCAATTGACAAATGCGAATGTTGTGCAAAATGCATTGCATTAATGCATGAGTATGGACATCATTCATAGCTATGGTGTACATAAAAGTAACAACCATTGTATTATGTTATGTATGTTCTCTGTTGATGCAAAATCAAAGAATATGACATTTGCACAAATAAAATAAAAATATGTTTGTACCTGCTTTGGGGTTCTCCGGGTGTTTGTCAGGGTGGCAGGCCAGGGCTCTCACTTTAAACTCATTGACAATCTGTTCAGGCTGAGACAAATTCATATTATTTATTTCTAGCATATCACGATTCTGTGCATTTATGACGACTGTTATGACGACTGATGATGTCACAGGCAACAGGCTGTTCTGCTGTTTTGTGAAATCATATTCTGTCACGTGCACATGAATGCAATTATCAAATCTTTTCACATTACTTACAACAGATGTTGCATATATGTTGCGATTATAATAATAATAACCATTGTCCTTTAAGATACCGTGATTAAACTAGCAGGAATTATAAAAACACAACCCCATAATAATTATCATAAGTTCTTGTAACTCGTGTGTTTACCGCTGACAGTTCATCGCAGCCGAGCAGCCCATAATAATCCTCCAAATCCTCCGTTCTGCGGTTCAGTATCGCCTCCATGCCTCCTACACTCAACAACTACAACACACATTACCGTAAGTTCTCCTAAATGAATCCATCAGTCAGCCTGTAGCAGTGGATCGAGCGCGCATGCGCGCAAGTATTTGAAGCTTTACGGTAACAGGGCTTTTAAATGGCCTTCGTCACACAGACGCTCTGACTCAACCACCAAACCTCGATTTCTTTTGTTGTTGTTGTTTTTGTTGTTGTTGATGATTGTATTATAGTATTACTTGTAACTTGTACTTGTTATTACAAAAAAACAAACGTCTGAATTAAATCAATAGCTTGCACACAGGGTTTATTTAAGTATCGTAAAAGTTATTTACACAGATGTTGATAAAATTTCACTAAAAGTACCAATTCCCATGGCTTTTGGACATGTTCCGCTTTAATATTGTATTTATATATATATATATTATGGTATTTTTGACGTAATTCCATGAGAATATGGTGTTGACTGTAAACATAATTATGCCAATAAACTACTTTAAACTGAAGCAACTGATTATTATTATTATTATTACTAGGCTATATTTAGTTGTTTATATAATTTAATTAATTATTAGATATTATTTTATTGTTATATTATTGATATATAATTTAATTGTTTCTTAATTAAATATTTTATTTTATTATAAATTAATTAATTATTCACTGATTAAATATAATGATGATAATTTATTTTTGTATTAATTCGGTATTTTATTGTTATTATTATTACTATTATTTATCTACTTATTCAGTTAGTTAATTATTAGTATCTGTCACTGCTTTGACATGTCATGTCAACTTTTATTTACATTTATTTACATGTTTTATTAAAATATATTTAGTCACTTTAATGCCCTTCTTTTCTGGACTAATTGATATATATTTATATAATTTAATTAATTATTATTTTATTGTTATTATTGATATATTTTATATAATGTAATTTTCTTAATTAAATATTTTATTGTATTATTAATTAATTAATTATTCACTGATTAAATATAATGATAATTATTATTTTATGTTATTTATATATTTAAATTTTTATTAATTCAGTATTTATTGTTATTATTATTATTATATATTATTGATTTACTTATTCAGTTAGTTAATTATTAGTATATGTCACTGCTTTGACATGTCAACTCCACTCCATAAATATTTAATGCTTTTTTTTTCTTTTTTTTTTACATTTATTTACATGTTTTATCAAAATTTATTTAGTCACTTTAATGCCCTTCTTTTCTAGACTAATTGATATATTTTTATATAATGTCATCTCAGCCGAGCAGCCCGTAATAATCCTCCAAATCCTCCATGCCTCCTTCACTCAACAACTACAACACACATTACCGTAAACTCTCTTAAACGAATCCCTCAGTCAGGCTGTAGCATAGGGGGCTGTCGCAGTGGATCGAGCGCGCATGCGCGCAAGTATTTGGAGCTTTACGGTAGCAGGGCTTTTAAATGGCCTTGACTCTCTGACTCATGCTCAACTACCAAACTTCTGATTTAAATCAATGAAATAGTTATCTTTTTATGCATACATAGTTTATTTAAGTATATTATAAGTTATGCACACAGATGTTGATTACATTTCACTAAAAATACCAATTCCCATGGCTTTTTGGACATGTTCCGCTTTAATAATACATAATATTTTTAACGTAATTCTATGAGAATACCATGATATTTGTCTGGTGTTGAAAGTAAACATAATTATGCTAATAAAGAACCTTAAACGGAAGTATTTGTTACTGTAGGGCGGTCACGTGCTCTGTACGGACGCAGCCAGCGACGCGCGTCCCGTCACATCATTACCGGAAGGTCCTCCCGCGCCCCTCCTTCATTCACTCACTCCCTGGCGAAGATGGCGGACGGCGAAAATAAACGGGCCGAACCCGCCGACGCCGCTGAGCTGGATGAGCCGCTTCTGAAGAGGCCGAGACTCCTGGATCCGCCCGGTGATTCGGAACACAGCGCTGCTGGCGGAACCGGGCCGGCGGAGGCGGAACCGGCGCTGATGGACGAGACCCAACAGGCCTCACGGAACAACAACAACAACAAGCGCACCGAACCCGGTCAGACCGCCGAACCACAACCGGAGCTCTCCGGTAAAGCACTATTGATTTATTACAATTATTGGCTATTTTAGGAGTTGTTTTTATCTCACATGATAAGATAACAAACCGGTTTACTGCTTGTTCACGTTTGTGGGGTTTGAATGATTATCTAATGTCCCGGTAATAGCAACTGATTATTATTATTATTACTATATTCAGTTGTTTATATAATTTAATTAACAAATTATTTTATTGATATATTTTATATAATTTCATTGTTTCTTAATTATTTTATTAATTCATTATTCACTAATTAAATATAATAATATATTTTTACATTTTATGTATATTTACATTTCCATATTTTATTGTTATTATTAGATATTATTTATCTACTTATTCAGTTAGTTAGTTGTTATTATTATTATCTGTCACTGCTGCTTTGACATGTCATGTCAACTCCATAAATATTTTATGATTTTATTTTTGATTTGTTTTATTAAAATATATTTTGTCACTTTAATGCCCTTCTTTTCTGGACTAATTGATATATTTTAATATAATGTCATTGTTTCTTAATCAAATATTTTATTGTATTATTAATAATTCATTATTCACTAATAAAATATAATAATTATAATTATTAATATTATTGTTATATTTGATTATTTATATAATTTAAATCATTAATAGATATTTTTTTGTTATTTATATTTTATTCTTATTCAGTTAGTTTATTAATATTATTACTATCTGTCACTGCTTTTACATATGTCAACTCCCTAAATATTTTATGATTTTATTTGTATTCGTTTTATTAAATTATATTTAGTCACTTTAATGCCCTTCTTTTCAGGACTAATTGGTATATTTTTATATAATGTCATTGTTTTGTAATCAAATATTTTCACTAATAAAATATAATTATAATTATTGTTATATTTAATTATTTATATAATTTCAATAATTATTAGAAATTATTTTATTGTTATTTATATAATTACATTTTTAATTAAATATTTTGTTGTTATTATATATTATTTAGTTATTCAGTTAGTTTATTATTATTTTTATCTGGCACTGCTTTGGCATGTCATGTCAACTCTATAAATATTTTATATTTTGTACATTTATTTTATTAAAATATATTTTGTCACTGTAATGCCCTTCTTTTCTTGACTAATTTATATATTTGAATATAATGTCATTGTTTCTTAATCAAATATTTTACTTTATTATTAATTCATTATTCACTAATTAAATATTATTATTACTATATTAAATTTCAATAAATATTATATTTTTATATGTCATTATTTATATTTATATAATTATTTTTAATTCAATATTTATTATTATATATTATTTACTTATTCACTTAGTTAATTATTTATTATTATTATCTGTCACTGCTTTAGCATGTCATGTCAACTCCATAAATATTTGATGATTTTTGTACATTTATTTACATGTTTTATTAAAATATATTTAGTCACTTTAATATTAATTATTTTGATAATAATAATAATTTGTTACATTTATATAGCGCTTTTCTAGGCACTCAAAGTGCTTTACATATAGAAGGGGGAATCTCCTCAACCACCACCAATGTGCCAATTTTAATAAACCAGATTAAATACTCTTCAGATTCATAAAGCAACGTGCTGATGAATGTAACTCCTGCACAGATTGATCATATTTTCATGTTTATATTACTCATACTAGTATCACATTACCTGGCTTATTTAATTAAATACATAAACGCATTATGTATAGAGTAGTTATGATTCAATTTGAGTGAAACTATTATTATAAGTCAAAGAAATGCACATAGTCTGGTGTAATACAGTAAGGCCAGTTGTATTTTATGAATGGAGATGTTTCTGAAATCATGTTTTGTGTGGTTTTCACACAGAGTTAATTGACGAAGGTGTCCATCCCAATGGCTTCACGTCACCTGATCTTCTTCACGATGATGATGATGATGATGATGACTGCTCTTCTCGCGCCAGCTCCAGTGACTGGACGCCTCAACCGCAGATCGGTACAGTTTAGTTTCTTTCATCCGTTCATTTGCATGTTGCGAGATTTTAAAAAATGAACGGCAAGATGTGCACAATTATACATATTTATTAAGGATAACGGTTCGGTACAGCAGGGGAGAGAAAACTAAATCTAAAATAGTTTTTTTTTTCACTGAACAAATTGTGTCTGTCCTTAAATAAATTCAATTATAGCTAAAAGTGTCTTAAAGATATTGCTGTAAACTATAGGGAGCCCTTACTTCACATTACTGTAATATTAAAGGACAGAGCCCAAACTATTAGCCTAAACTCAGCTGCTCTTCATGTTTAGATATAATAATCATCACTCAAATCACACATGTAAACTTCACATAAGGCAGTTTTTGCATTTAACTTCTGAATCTAATTATAAAATTATGTTTTTACTCCCAATTCGTTGTTGAAATAATTTATACACAGCAAAAAATGCTTTTCTTACTTAGTATTTTTGTCTTGTTTTCAGTCCAAATATCTAAAAAATCTTACATTAAGAAGCATTTACTAGACAAGCAAAAGTTTTTGTCTTGTTTTGTGGGAAAATAACTCAAAATTAAGTGAGTTTTTGCTTCAAATAAGCAAAATAATCTGCCAATGGGGTAAGCAAAATAATCTTGTTTTCTGTTTGAATTAAGATTATTTCTCTTACCCCATTGGCAGATTATTTTGCTAATTTTAAGCAAAAACTCGCTTAATTTTGAGTTATTTCCCCCCAAAACAAGACAATAATTTTTATTTGGCTAGTAAATGTTTCTTGTTTTGAGAATTTTTAGATGTTTGGACCAGAAACAAGACAAAAATACTAAGTAAGAAAAGCATTTTTTGCAGTGTACATGCAAATGACGCAATTCACACAAGTTGAAAAATCTGAACTTGGTATTGATTAGGGCTGGGTAAAAAATATAGATTTCTCGATTTTAATCGATTCTCACTTTTACAAAACAATATCGATTCTTATATCCCAAGAATCAATTAGTCTATTTTTTTACGAAATTCAAAATCATAAATATCGTTTTGGCGTGAGATCGCTCTGGCTCAGCTCAAGAGAAGCAGCAGCGCGGAGAAAACATGAACGGATCTTCTCTTCCGCTTTAATTCCAGTTACAGCGCGAAATAAACACGAATGAGCTTCTGAAAGTGTGTTAAAAGATACTGGACAACTTACCGAAATCCGTATCATGTCACATAATCGCTCAATCAGTGTTTCAACCGCAGAAAGATGTCAGTAAAACGGCTTGTAAACATGTCATGTAACCATTTTCCTCAGAAAAACCATATCCAGTGTCCATAAACTCGTTAGTAAACCAGAAAAATTTACTCTAGAGAGGAGCATTTTGCTAATTATATGCACCACATTACATAGGAGATATTGATTGTCAATGTTCTTCAGTATTTAATAAATCTGGCAAGTTTTTATGACAGCCACCCTTTAAATGTTTACATTTCAAAAAAAGAATTGGAGTAGAATTATTATGTAATTGTAAAGTTAATATTATAACTTTATTATTATATAAAAAAAACATAATTTAGTGTCATTTAAGTGTTTGTATACAAATCAGTTAATTTTTACCTTCACTATTAGTAGGCTAATGTAGTATCAACTGACTCCCATAGTTTACAACATTAGTTCAGAAATTAGTTTTCCTTGAGAAAATGTTCCATGTATTATACCTGATACATATCCAAAATAATCCATATTGAAAAGGATCGAATCGAAAGCTTGTGAATCGAAATCTAATCGAATTGTGAAATTTGTGTCAATACCCAGCCTTAGTATGGATTCAGTATCAGTATTGAGGTATTTTAGTCTGGTATCGTATCCAAGTCATACTTTTGGTATCGTGACAACACTATTCTATATAAAAAGTATTTGCTGATATTCTCTTTTTTTTGTTATGTTGTTTTACAAATGTGTACATTTTTACTCTTTTAGTTTTACATTTTGTCAAGGGCTTGTTTACATTTATACTTTTTTATAGTACACTACTGAAGGCCAACGCTGCAAGTTAAATTAAATGTTTTTAAGTAAATTAGTCGATAGATTAATCTATGTAAAAATAGTTGTTAGTGGCAGCCTAATGTGGATACCCGGAGCTGTACGATACATCTTCTTACTTTATAGAAACAGGAATAAGTGAGTGAGGAGGTCGGACAGTCTGGTAAGTTGTAAAAAACGCTCTTTACTCAGTTTGAGCTCTACATCGAGTGATTTCAGGGTGATCGGGACACTTTTTGCCATTGAGATGACTTGGAGAAAGTGTCCCAATCACCCTTAATTCCCCCTATTGAGATTACAAGCTAGCTAAAGCCAGCATACTGAGCTTATTTCGCCTTATATTAAATCGATCCATGTCAGCCATTTCACAACGAGACGAGCCGCTGGCAGAATTTGCGTCTGTTGTGAAGCCAATGTCACGCACAAATGAAGCGAGTAAACTTTAAATGTTCAAGCGCCATTATTCGCTTAATTTGCGTCTGGTGTGAACGCACCATTACACCTCTAATACTTTTTCATTCGTTTGCTCTAGAATTTAGTGTTTTGTGAATGAAATGAAAGCATGTTTTTCTTTCAGGATCCTATCGGTTCATTCAGCAGCACATCATGAGAGGAACTGACCCGAGGGCCATTTTGAAAGACTTGCTCCCCGAAACGGTCCTTCCACCAGATCTGGACGACATGACCCTGTGGCAGATCATCATCAACATCTCAGAACCGCCCAAGAGGAAAAAACGCAAAGACATCAACACGTTAGAGGACGTGGTCCGACTCCTGAATGAGAGAAAGAAGGTTCTGGTGCTCACCGGCGCTGGGGTGTGTTTTTGACCTCTGAAGCTCTTTCTGTTTTGGCGTTTTCTGAATGCTGACGTGTTCCTCTTGTGTCCGCAGGTGTCCGTGTCCTGTGGAATCCCTGACTTTCGCTCTAGAGATGGCATATACGCCAGACTCGCTGTGGATTTCCCTGACCTTCCCGATCCTCAAGCCATGTTTGACATTGACTACTTTAGAAGAGATCCCAGGCCGTTTTTCAAATTTGCCAAGGTTTGATGCGCTGTCTTCTCATTTGCATTTCTGCCAAGAATGGAAAACATGCATTTGAAATAAGGCAAGACGCTACAGGCAATATTATACAAAGGTCAATATTGTCTATTTTGCTTCCATAATGTGACTAGTGGAACGAAAACGTCCAAAAATATACATTTCATCTATTTTCATCTGCACATATCTCAACAAAATGAACTTGGATTTTGAACCTGGCTTTATCCAGTGTTATGCAAATTATGCATATTTAATTACACAATGCCTCTTTTGCATATTTAAACATAATGTTTAAGAAAATTTGTAATACAATAACTCTATGATTTCAGGTCCGGTATGAATCCAGTCATAACTCAAAGGTGTTCACGGCAACCCGTCAAAATAAAAGTTCAGTTTAGCTTAAAATATGTTAGTGTTGTATAGTAGAATTTAGCGATGTTTCAAAGTAGTAATAATAATGCTAACAGATAATAATTATTATTAAAATTATATCCTTTTAAAGGAATAATCTCTTTTTTTTCTTCCATGTTTTAATTTGAATAGTTAAGCTCTTTTGCGCAGCACTTTGTTTGACTTTTAAGATAATTTGATAACTTAATTTGCTTGCCAGAAAAATATAAATACACAACACATAATTTCTGGGGGAATTTGATAGAAATAAACAGAAATAAAAATAAATAATTAATTATTTTGAAGTCAATTAATTAGACATGCTTTTTGATTATTAAAATTTAATTAAACCATTAAAATACAGAAAACACAGAATATGGTAAAAATAAATAAATGGAATTTGAGAAATAAATAAATAAAACGCATTTCCTAGGGCCCTAAACATGTAATTTTTGTTAAACTTTTAATAAGTTGTTAAATTACAATGTTTCATGATTTCAATTAAAGGTGCAGTGTGTAATATGTACGAGGATCTATTGACAGAAATGCAATATAATATCCATAACTATGTTTTCAGTGGAGTATAAAGACCTTACATAATGAGCCGTTTCTATCTACACACACCACGGGTCCCTTACAGTGAAGACGCCATTTTGCGCAGCCATGTTTCTACTAGGGATGTCACGATACCAAAATTCCAGTAGTCGGTACCAATACCATAATAATTTTACGGTACTCTGTACCAATTTCAGTACCACAGCAAAATGTTTTTTATTATTTAAAGGGATAGTTCACCCAAAAATGAAAATTGTGTCATCATTTACTCACCCTCAAGTTGCTCCAAACCTGTATGAGTTTCTTTGTTCTGCTGAACACAAAAGAAGATATTTTGAAGAATGTTTGTAACCAAGCACATAGAGCAACCGTTAGCCCCGTTTCCACTGAAATTACCCGGAATAATTTGTACCAGGAACTTTTTTTACAGGAACTTTTCCCCCCCAGACCTGCTACTGTCTGCGTTTCCACTGTGGTCTAAAGTACTGTGAAGATTAGGCAAATTAGTCCGGAGATGTAGGACTGCGCACGACTGCAGCGACGCACAGGAATAATTTTTGCGCGATACATGTCTGCAACAATAACAAGCATGGAGGAGCAAGCAGCGCTGCTTTTGCTAGTTATGTATTGGTTTACTAAAGATGTAATCAACAAAACGGCGGAAAAGAGACGAGCGCTGATACTAAAGCGTATTCTGAAAGCTCGCAAAGCTAGATTTAAAATAAGACAACGTATGTTATTATCAGCTATACCGACTTGGTACCGAAGTACCGGTACTTGTGACATCCCTAGTTTCTACAGTATCCTTAAAGGGACAAACTTCTCTATAGAGTACTCGCTACTCTCTGCTGTCTCAGATGAGGACATCTTTGTCCTGTGTTGGCCACCGTAGCTTCTCTACGTGCTCTGAAAGGAGTCGTGAGCGGTGGGCAGTTGCAATTCACAACCTCACCACTAGATGCCGCAAAAATGTACACACTGCACCTTTAATTAGACTCCATTTAAATTAGTGTTAGACCGATATATCGGGCCGATATTTGCGATTTTTACGTGTATCGGCATCGGCTGATGCAAGGCTGCTGCGTTTGCCGATATTTTTTTCCCTGCATTATTTACAGACAGGCGTCCACAGGGCAGCTCTCACCGTCTTCAAACTCTCTTGCTCTCCCTTGCGCATATTAATCAAAATCAATTGAGAATTGACACGATGGTAAAAGGTGGAAAGACTGAAGTTTCACGTGGAGCATTGGGAGATTTTTTCCTGAATTACCGCTGGTGTTGCTCTACAAGAGGTTAAGTTAAGTGCACCTACACTCTAAAAAATGCTGGGTTAAAAATAACCCAAGTTGGGTTGAAAATGGACTAACCCAGCAATTGGGTTGTTTTAAGCAAACATTTAACCCAACCGCTGGGTCAAAACAACCCAATTGCTGGGTTATTTTTAACCCAGCATTTTTTAGAGTGTAACCATTAAATGACTAGGTTGTAAACAATTTTAAAATGAAGTATAGTACAGTCAGTGTGCACTTTATTATGCTGCTTGCTTGTTGATACTGTGTGCAATAGTGTAATTATTTTATTTATGCTTAAATATTTATTTTCAGAATTTATTTTCACCCCTGAACTCTTTTTTTTTTTCTTGTTCTACATCACCTGTGTTTACTATTTGTTAAATATAGTTTTTTTTAATTCAATAAATGTTCCTTTTTTAAATTGTAAATTTTAAATTGTTATCATCATGATCATTGTGTCATTTTTATGATGTAAATTGAGGGAGCAAAAGCAGTATCGGCTTCAAATATCGGCTCAAGTAAATCGGCAGCTCGTATCGCTCATCGGCTAAGACTAATGAAAAAAAATCGGCATCGGCACTAAAAAATCCATATCGGTCGATCCCTAATTTAAATGTAAAGTTTCATAGGGCTCTATAAACTTAATGAATCCATCCTATCATTCTCCTGTGACGTCTTTCCATGAAGATAAACAACAACATCCCCTGTTTCATCATCCTGTAGGAAATCTACCCAGGGCAGTTCCAGCCGTCTCCGTGTCACAGGTTCATATCAATGCTGGATAAGAAGGGGCGGCTACTGAGGAACTACACCCAGAACATCGACACACTGGAGCAGGCCGCAGGAATCCAGAAGATCATCCAGTGTCACGGTACACATCTGCTGTCTTCATTCATCATTCTGTCTTTATCCAGACTATGCATTTATCTTTTGTCTTTTACTGTTTGTTTCAGGTTCTTTTGCGACCGCTTCCTGTCTGGTCTGTAAACATAAGGTTGACTGTGAGGCTGTAAGAGAGGATATATTCAACCAGGTACATTTAAAGTGTCCCTATTAAGCAATTTTAAAGGTCCCATGGCATGGCATTTTTCTATTATTTTATAATGTTTCCTGAGGTGTACTTATATTGTTAGTATGACTTTTACATCATAAAATGTCATAATTTAGAAATAAAAGGCATTTTTTCTATACTGCTGTTTGCCCTGTGGCTGAATGCCCTGCTTCAAGAGGCGTGTCTGCTGTGAGACTTCAGTAAAAACGCCCACTGTTGTGATTGGCTGACATCTTTGCATTTTAAATGAGCGGAGGGGGCGTGGTTTAACGAGGTCTACGAGGCACGAGCTGCTGCCAGAGAGACGGATGGACCTGAGTTCACGTCACATCAGTTCTGTCAGTCTCAGTTCAGTGCTGTTGTAGTTACAGCATATACTTCAGGTTATTAGTCTATTTCTAGTCGGAGGGACTGTCACTCATGTCAGAAAGTTAGTAACTTTAGTAAATTATGGATCAGCGCTGACTGGAGACGCGAACCGTTTAGAACGATTCCGTCCGATTTGGTGAACTGATTCGGTTCACTAAAAAGAACTGGTTCAAAAGAAAGATCGTTCGCGAACCGGACATCACTAATGTACCAGAGATGGAGCGATCGCTAACAAAGTTATTTATAGTAACTACTGAGTTATGAGAGCGCTGTCAGTCAGCGCGAGTTTATTGTGTTTGTATCTGAGAGTTCTGAATAAACACGAGTCCCAGTCACACCGAGTCCGTCTTCATCATTATTCTACAAACTTTGTAACACATGCAAAGTACCATTACAGCTGTCGAGATGAACGAGTTAAAAGTAAGTGTTGATAATAGCATTATTTTTTAAATAAAATAAAAGCGTCAGTGACGCGCGTTGAGTACACAGCGGAAACAAAGACACAACAGCAGTAATCGAATGTAATCCAGTTTATTGTGGGGAAAGCTGGCTAGCCCGAATACGCTCACGCTTACCCCCTTCTGCTTAATCTCACGCCGCGTTTGGCTCCTCCGCTGTGGGCCAGATGCAGTACTGGGGGTCGGGGATGTTGAAGGCCGACCGGTCAGTGCAGCCCGAGCTTCGGCGTGTGTGAGGCCGATGTTGAGCAGAAACGACTGTATGCACATTTTAGAACCGATAGACGCGACGAGGACGTACAAAAACACTGACTCACGAGAAAGAAGACACGAAAACACCGTTCTGTCTGGAGAGAGAGAAGCCGCAGTGTGTGCACGAATAATAAATAATTAGCTACACATAAGAAATCACTGATCACAGATCAGAAGGAACTGAAAAAAGACTTCTGTTTTCATTTGTACATCCAAACACTGAGAAACTGCCAGCGTTCACTCGTTCACAACCCATGATCTCGCGAGCGTTTGCATGGGCGTGCCAGATGCTCTGGGCGGAGGAAAGGGAGGGAACCATTCCTGCTTGGACGTCAAACCAGGAGACTTCAGGATTGGCTCGTCTGGGCTGTCATTTTCTCAAAGGCAGAGAAAGACAGCCAGAACTCGGGTTTACACCATCAACATTTCTATCCATTTGGGGACAATATTCAGGCTAGGGGAACTCATATTAATGTTGAAAAACCTCATAAAATGAAAATTTCATGCCATGGGACCTTTAAAGGTTCCTAATATTGTCTTTAGTTGCATCCATACATGCATTTTCTCATAATATCCACTGCTCTTTTCTCAAAGAGTCTGAAAACGGTTCGTTCAAAGATTCAGTCTCTCTAAAACCCGCCTCTCTGCGAGCTACTCTGCTCTGATGTCTGTTGTGATTGGTCAACCGCTTACATGTCAGAAACCAAACACTCATTAGCATACAACCCTCTACAATGCAAGTAAATCAATCGCATATGCGACTAAATCTTCACTCTGGGTGACAAATATGCATTCATACATGGTTACCAAGTTTTAGTTCTAATTACTAAAGTGTGCTTGATTATCATAATATAATACTTGATTGTCAGATGTTAAAATTGTACAAAGATGGGCAGGGGTGTCCAAACTTTTTTTAAAGGGGGCCGGATTCAATGTTGTGGACATACCCGGGGGCCGGTCCCTTTTCTATTATATATATATTTATTGCCCATTCTGCTTCTAACACATCAACTCTGAGGACAAAATGTTCACTTGCTGCCTAATATATCCCACCCACTAACAAGATCATCAGTGTTATTCACAGCCCATGGCGATCTGAATTTCAGCTCTTCCTCAGCACTTGTGATACGAACAGTCACAATGTCGTTGTTTTTGCTGAAAAAATAGACATGAACAACTCAACCAAAACTCTTCCAGTCTCCGCTACAACTGGGGTGTTTGAGGGCGGGGCAAAGCAGACGTTGTTCACGGGCAGCCAATGAAAACCATAGGCTGGAATTGTGCAAATGTGTTACATGAAAGGAGTGTTGTAAAACGTTGAACGTGCTCTCGAGTGTGTTGCGGCTTGTGAAACCGTTGTTGTTCTGTTGCAGGTTGTTCCTCACTGTCCGAGGTGTCCGTCAGATATCCCGTACGCCATCATGAAACCAGACATCGTCTTCTTTGGCGAGAATCTTCCGGAGTTTTTCCACAGAGCCATGAAGCAGGACAAAGACGAGGTGGACCTTCTCATTGTGATCGGCTCCTCACTGAAAGTGCGGCCAGTGGCTCTTATTCCCAGTACGTTCCTTCTCTTGCTTTTTTCTATGATTTCTTTGTTTGCAGTCATTTGGGTTGCATTCAAAAGTAAAAAATAGAGTTGTTGGCGTTGCTTTCGAAGCTTTTAGTTGTATGTACATGGTTTTCTGTTCATGTAGCATAGTATTATGCTGCATCACACCAAACGGGAATAGAGTGTCAAAATCGCGTCTAGTTGGTAGGGTTGGGAACCGAGAACCGGTTCTTATGCAGAACCGATACTGATTTTTGAAAAATACCAGAACCGCGCAATATTCCTTAGTTTCGGTTCCGAAAACGGTTCAGGTGCAATGTGTGTGCGAAGCGCTGGGAGCGTATCCTTTAATAGCGAGCGATAGCTCACCTCATCATGAATATTAATTACGTTGCCTGACGCTTCCAGGAGTGCAACCAATTAAGGCAGTTCAGCACTGAAAGCCCTCGCGCCACACATTCACGGTTTTGCGGCAGATATTGCGGCAGATCGCCTGGATCTCACAACTCCACAAACACCAGATCACATGGTCAAATAGGCTCTCTCTTTATAAATAAACCACAGATTTGAGCTTTAAACAACTACATTCTCACCTGAAAAAGTCTTAAAACTACATTTTGTTACACAATAACAGTAGTATTTTTAAATTATCAGGGCTCGACATTAACGCTTGTCCGGGACAAGTGGATTTTTTGAAGGGGCAAGTGAAAAAGAATTTTACTTGCCCGACGGACAAGTATCCTGAGTAAAACGTCAAAACAAAAAATAACTAGGGAATCACCAAAGTTCAATAATGATTCTGCATTCAGTCAGTGTAAGTGGAGATCGATAAAGGATAATAATATAAAACGAGCTGACGTTAACAATGTTGAGCTGTTGAGGCTCGCGCAGCCTCTCGAAGAGAAAATCGAAAACAAATGAGCGCCGCTCATACAAAGAAACTCAGTTAACATACACAGTTAAAATTGTGTAGTTTTTATATTTATATCATATGATACAGTTAAGCAACATCACACTAACAAGAGTGTTGTTTTCCTGAATACCATCACGACTGAAAATGACACTGATTTCATACGCCAGTTCCATAAACAAATTAATTACCATTAAGACACTTACATTTTAGATGCAATATGGACTGTTTTTGTTCTATTTCAGCAGCGAAAATAGTTCCAAACAAATATCACAGCATAACCCTAACACATTTCACAGCAACAGTGTGTGTTATTGAATGATTCAGCATTTGAACGAATCGTTGAATCAAAGATTCAATGACCTATTCGCAAACTACCGCCAAATTCTTGAATGAATCAGCCGTTTCACTGAATCGACTCAATGACTCGCTCATTAAGACGGTCACCTGCTGCCACCTACTGGTGGTTTAGTTTCATCTTTCCTACATTTCTTATTTGTATATTCAAAAATATTTAAAATAATCTCATAACATTATTTAATGCAGTTGTAATTTTTCAGTGTAGATGATTTAATTTGATTGGTAACAGCCTATTGTGTCTTATTCTAATTTAATTTATAGATACAATATAAGAATATAAAAGGAAAGCTGAAGCATAGCCTATATTTAATAAGATTATGGGAATATACCCTTTATAAAAAGGTAAAAATATCACATATATGCAGATTTAAATATGTCAAAGCTGATTGAACACTGGTGAGAATATTGCTTCAGAATAGATTATATTTACAAAAAAAAATCCGAACAAGCTTGTTTTTTATTCGGACAAGTGAATGACAGATTTACTTGTCTGAAGGACAAGCGTGTGAACAGGCTTAATGTTGAGCCCTGATTATGCGTCACTTCACCACGTGACAGCAGCAAGCAGGCTCCTGATTGGTTAACGCAGCACGAATTGACGCCAAAGTTAAAAAAAAATGCAACTCTGGCGTCAGATGCGAATTTGCTTCAAACGCGTGAATGCACAAAAAGTACACACTCGCATGTATCGTGCAAGACGCTCAATTCTCGTCTCATTCGTGCGAACGAGGCAGAATTGCGTCCATCGCGCTGCGCGAAACGCGTCTATCACGCCGCAGGACCTCCAGTCACGCGTCAACTAGGGCTGAACGATATGGACAAAATTTCATATCTCGATTTTCATGCCAGATATCTCGATATCAATACAATACGATATGACTATGTGTTCGGTGAAAACCAGAATCTGAATTAAAATGTGTTTGATTTAAGCCTACATTTCAAAAATTTGTGTCAGAAAATGTATTGTTTTTAAGCCTTTGGCACGTACGATCACACAGGTGTAATCAGTCTCGTCCCTGAGCGGATGATCAAGTGCATCACATGATCAAATGTTGAATTTAGCCAGAGACAGGCGCGCTCAGAGCTGTCATATATCACAACTTTTCAGTGTTTTCAACCACATACTCTTTATTTTAGGTTTCAAACATTTAAATTCACATAAGTACTAAAAAACAATACATTTAGAGTTTGTAAAATACACACTGATGTTTATGGAAGAGGTAATAATAATCCTTTCCATTATAATTCGACACGTTTTATTCATATCAGATACACATTGTGTAAGTAACTTCAATGTTTACTCTATTCTATTCCCAGTTCACCAGCCCCTTATAAGTATTTCGGGAGAAGTGGATGAATTCACGTGTTGTAAACATAGAGGTTGTAAATCCAACAGATCCGATTCTCTGAACTGCGTCTGCGGCACAAACTAACACGGCGGCGCCCATCGCGCATACAGCTCAACTAACGCCACCGTTATAAAGGTGTTTAAACAACAATATACTTCCACTTGCATGTATTTGACAATCGGAATATCAGATATTTCATGCCATAGCTAACACATTTGTGAATATTCTGAATAAAAAAGGAAAAAGTGACATAAAAGCAGATCATCATTCATTCAGCGCTGTTGCTGCTGCGGTGTGTCACGTGACAAGCAATGACGCGTCACCATGGAAACGCCGCCCCCCCCTCTCACAATATAGTTCCCACGCCCCTGGTAGTGTGTGCGCGCTGGCTTTAGCGGCGCATTCAAGGGCACTCGTAAAACTGATGTGTGTTGTGACTGCCAGAGTTGTGTGCAGGGCGAGCGCGGAGAGGGGAAATCTATATCGTCTATATCGTTGCTTTTTTTGATAGTAATATCTTAAAAGTTCATATCTAGATATAGATACGATAACGATATATCGTTCAGCCCTAGCTTCAACGCGCCTTTCCATTGACTTAACATTGAAATCAGTCGCTCCTGACGCTCTATTCGCGTTTGGTGTGAACGCAGCATTACCATGATTTTATCCTTCATGAAGTGACATGAGGTTTTGCCTCTTCCTGCAGGCTCTATACCTCATGACGTGCCTCAGGTCCTGATAAACCGCGAGCCGCTGCCGCACCTGAACTTCGACGTGGAGCTGCTCGGGGACTGTGATGTCATCGTGAACGAACTGTGCCATCGCCTGGGTGGCGACTTTGAGCATCTATGCTACAACTCGTCCCGTCTCAGCGAGATCACGGAGAAACCGGCCGCCCCATCCGCCGAGAGCACGTCCACAGAGCCCGATCTCGCTCAGGCCGCCTCAGACGAAGTGCCAATCACTGATAGTCAGAATTCACTGTCTCCCAAACGGGAGGAGGCGATGCCGTCTTCTCCAAGCCCTCGCCCAGAGCCGGCCCCGGGAGCCGAGGCGGGCCAGGTGGGCTCCGGCTCCCCGAGGCCCAGTCCCTGTAGGACCGCAGCAGAGCCACTGGATGCTCCTGAAGACACACACTGCAGGAAGGACGAGGAGACGGCCCATCGCCACTGTGTTGAGATGAGGAGGCGGCGCTGGAGGAGCCGGATCTGTCAGAGTCCAATCAGCAAACGACTCGGAGGTAATCTTCTTTGAAAAATACATTTTTAAAATGTACGTTTATTGGTGCAAATTTAAAAAAAAATCTAAAACATTTTATTAAAAATTAATAATGTAATTTTGATTTACTTTACAGTTTTAACTCTAGAGGTAGAGATATTTTTTAATCATAAATGTTATATATTTTATATTATGCTTTTATTATAAACTTTGTTTTTACATTTTTATTTGTATTCATTATATTGATATTATTTTTTATTACTATTTTATCATACAGTATAGTTTGATTATTACAGTATATTTTTAATTTATGTAAATACTTAGATATTATTGTTTCTATTATAAATGTTAATTACATTATTTTGTATTTATTATATTTATATTGTTTGTTGTTATTATTATATATACAATATTTTTTAATTTTTTATACAGAAATGGATGGATAGATTTTCCTACTATATTATTTTTATTATTATTTTTATGAATGGATGGATAGATGCCATCCATCCATATAACCATCCATCTATCTATCCCTCTATATATCAATCCATCCATCTATCATCCACGCATCCATATATCAGTCAATCCATCCATATATCAATCAATCCATCCATCCATCATATATCAATCCATCCATCCATATATCAATCCATCCATCTATCATCCATCCATATATCATCCACGCATCCATATATCAATCCATCCATCTATATATCATCCACGCATCCATATATCAATCAATCCATCTATATATCATCCACGCATCCATATATCAATCAATCCATCTATATATCATCCACGCATCCATATATCAATCCATCCATCCATCATATATCAATCCATCCATCTATCATCCATCCATATATCATCCACGCATCCATATATCAATCCATCCATCTATATATCAATCCATCCATCTATATATCAATCCATCCATCTATCATCCATCCATCTATCGTCAGGGTTCCCACTTGTCCTGGAAAACCTTGAAAACCTGGAAAATGTATGATACATTTTCCAGTCCTGGAAAACACATGGAAAGTTAGAGAAAATGTAAAATGTCCTGGAAAATCTTGTTGTTGTCCTGGAAAATTATTTTAAAAAAAGTTAAAGGGTAACTTCAGTGATTTAGCATTAAGCTTTGTATCAGTAGAAACCCGGTAGTATATTGGAATTATGGTACTTTCCCCCCTCATATCCCCCTGAGACGAGAGAATTATGCATTTTAGTTCTGGAAAAAATCCTCCGATAACGCAAATATCGTCATTTTGTGTCATCGGAGGATTTTTGGCCAGAGGCTAAGGACTAAAGGAGCCAGTTCTGCATGTTTTCAACCCCATAACCCCATAACCAACACCCATAGGGGTGGGATCTCACTCAGAATTATTTTGAGATATAGTCAGAATTGCGAAATTCTGACTTTTTTTCTCGCAATATCGAGTTTATATCTTGCAATTATTACTTTTCTCAGAACTGACATAAAGTCCAAAAGTTTGAGGGAAAAAAGACAGATTTTTTTTGCGAGAAAATCACAATTGCAAAAAAAAAAAAATTCAGAATAGCAAGATAAGTCGCAATTACCCTTTTTTTTTTATTCTGTGGCGGAAACAAGCTTCCTTAGTCATAATGTATGATTAAGAGCTCATATTAAAAACTGATTTTATAGTTAAGTCATGGCAATAAACTGTGCGCCTTTTAAAGACTTAGAGAGCAATATATTACTTTAGGAGTGATCCTTGTCTTTTATTCTCACTGTAGTAAAATTTAATATATCCTGGAAAAGTCCTGGAAAATGATCGCTGAAAAAGAGTGGGAACCCTGATCATCCATCTATATATCATCCACGCATCCATATATCATCCATCCATCTATCATCCATCTATATATCATCCACGCATCCATATATCATCCATCCATCTATCATCTATCTATATATCATCCACGCATCCATATATCAATCCATCCATCTATCATCCATCCATATATCATCCACGCATCCATAAATCAATCCATCCATCTATCATCCATCCATATATCATCCACGCATCCATATATCAATCCATCCATCCATCTATCTCCATCCATATATCAATCCATCCATCCATCTATCTCCATCCATATATCAATCCATCCATCTATCATCCATCCATCTATCATCCATCCATATATCATCCACGCATCCATATATCAATCCATCCATCCATCTATCTCCATCCATATATCAATCCATCCATCTATCATCCATCTATATATCATCCACGCATCCATATATCAATCCATCCATCCATATATCAATCCATCTATCCATATATCAATCCATATGTCCATCCATCCATATGTCCGTCCATCCATCCATCCATCCATCCATATGTCCATCCATATATCTGTCCATCCATCCGTCCATCCATCCATCCATATGTCCGTCCTTCCATCCATATGTCCATCCATCCATCCATATGTCCGTCCTTCCATCCATATGTCCATCCATCCATCTATATGTCCGTCCATCCATCCATATGTCTATCCATCCATCCATCCATTCATCCATATGTCAATCCATCCATCCATATGTCTATCCATCCATCCATATGTCCGTCCATCCATCCATCCATATGTCCATCCATCCATATGTCCGTCCATCCATCCATCCATCCATATGTCCATCCATTCATCCATCCATGTGTCCGTCCATCCATCCATATGTCAATCCATCCATCCATATGTCCATCCGTCCATCCATATGTCCATCCATCCATATGTCAATCCATCCATCCATCCATATGTCCGTCTATCCATCCATCCACATGTCAATCCATCCATCCATATGTCCGTCCATCCATCCATATGTCAATCCATCCATCCATATGTCCGTCCATCCATCCATATGTCAATCCATCCATCCATATGTCCGTCCATCCATCCATCCATATGTCAATCCATCCATCCATATGTCCATCCATCCATCCATATGTCAATCCATCCATCCATATGTCCGTCCATCCATCCATATGTCAATCCATCCATATGTCAATCCATCCATATGTCCGTCCATCCATCCATATGTCAATCCATCCATCCATATGTCCGTCCATCCATCCATCCATATGTCAATCCATCCATCCATATGTCCATCCATCCATCCATATGTCAATCCATCCATCCATATGTCCGTCCATCCATCCATATGTCAATCCATCCATATGTCCGTCCATCCATCCATATGTCAATCCATCCATCCATATGTCCGTCCATCCATCCATCCATATGTCCGTCCATCCATCCATATGTCCATCCATCCATCCATCCATCCATATGTCAATCCATCCATCCATATGTCCGTCCATCCATCCATCCATATGTCAATCCATCCATCCATATGTCCGTCCATCCATCCATCCATATGTCCGTCCATCCATCCATATGTCCATCCATCCATCCATCCATCCATATGTCAATCCATCCATCCATATGTCCGTCCATCCATCCATCCATATGTCAATCCATCCATCCATATGTCCGTCCATCCATCCATCCATATGTCCGTCCATCCATCCATATGTCCATCCATCCATCCATCCATCCATATGTCAATCCATCCATCCATATGTCAATCCATCCATCCATATGTCCGTCCATCCATCCATCCATATGTCCGTCCATCCATCCATATGTCCATCCATCCATCCATCCATATGTCCGTCCATCCATCCATCCATATGTCAATCCATCCATCCATATGTCCGTCCATCCATCCATCCATATGTCAATCCATCCATCCATATTTCCGTCCATCCATCCATATGTCCGTCCATCCATCCATATGTCAATCCATCCATATGTCAATCCATCCATATGTCCGTCCATCCATCCATATGTCCATCCATCCATCATTATATCCATCCATCCATCCATCCATATCAAATCGTTTGGCGTGAGCGTTCCATCATAAAATCATTAGTCTATTATAAAGTAACTGCTCATCTAAAATATGCGTAAAATAAAAGGAATCAGATATGCATTATCTTGGTAAAGTTTTAGATTTTCAAAAGCATGATGTAACCGTCTCTGCTCCTGTTTTGCAGCCTCTCAGTATTTATTTCAATCGCCGAACCGCTACATTTTCCACGGGGCCGAGGTTTACTCCAGCTCAGAAGACGAGTCCTCCAGTTCCTGCGACAGCTCTCGCTGCAGCGCGGACGCTTTCGAGCACGAGGACAGCGAGGCGGAGGAGGAGAAGGAGCCAGAGACAGTACAGGACACTGAACACAGACGCCTTCACACACACACACACCACCTCTAAAACACAACGTGCTCGCGCCTCTTTTATATATTTTTGTATTTCCTCCCTCCTGTTATGTCTTCTGATGCATGCAACATCTCTCTCGTTTGGCTTATAAACCTTTCTTTGTATTTTTGCATTTTTCGATGTAAAATATACACGTTTGATTCCGGTGAATGTTTCTGCCTGAGTTGACCTTGCCATGTAATTGCTTGGGATAAAAAAAAGGAAATGATTTTCAAACCAAAGATCACTTGTTTTCTGTATAGTTTGCTTTTTGTCACCTTGTTGGATCTGGACACTGCTCATGTCCAGCAAGACCCATAAACAACACGTTTGCCATCGGTTCTCAGTTCTTAAACGTATAGAAATAAATTATTTACATGCTTTCACACTCTTGTAATTCCTCTCCTCAAGCACTTAATCAGTTTTGTTTATGGACACAAGTGCCATTGCTCTCATTAATCTGGGCATTAAGATCTTTATGAAGTTATAATATCGACAAGATTCCCTCATGCAGTTTTGTTGTATTTTCGTATTCTCACTTCTTTAATGTTAAAAAAAAAGACTTTTGTTTACGTAAATGCAGCTAAATTGTCACCAAATTTGTTCAGACAATACAGACTTCACAAATGTAGCATTTCTGACTGTTTTTACTCACCCGCCTGCGAGATACTGTAATAAATACTGCAAACTACTGTACATGATGCATGTAAGTTTTCATTACGAATAGTAGAGTATTTTGCTTGGTAATAAAATATGAAAATAATCTGCAGGATGATCAGTTGCAGCTGTGATTAACTAGACTGACTTGACCATAGTTGCATTTTTCCAAATGTGCTCTGTATTCTACATTTACAGTAGTAGAACGGCACATCTTTATGCACGTGTTATCTCTAGTTTATTAATGCAAAGTGCTGTTAAGGTTTCAAGGTGAAGATATAATGGGCTGCTTAAAGTCTAAATGGATGGATGATTTCTGGCTGGATGGTTATATGAATGGATGGATGAATGATTATATGAATGGATGGATGAATGATGGTTATATGAATGGATGGATGAATGATTATATGAATGGATGGATGAATGATTATATGAATGGATGGATGAATGATGGTTATATGCATGGATTGATGAATATATGCATGGATGGGTGAATGATGGTTATATGAATGGATGGATGAATATATGTATGAATGGATGGATGGATGAATATATGCATGGATGGATGAATGATGGTTATATGAGTGGATGGATGGCTGATTATATGAATGGATATATGAATGATGGTTTTATGAATGGATGGATGAATATATGCATGAATGGATGGATGGATTTATGCATGGATGATGAATGATGGTTATATGGATGGATGGATGAATATATGCATGGATAATGGATGATGTTTATATGGATGGATGGATGAATATATGCATGGATGATGGATGATGTTTATATGGATGGATGGATGAATATATGCATGGATGATGGATGATGTTTATATGGATGGATGGATGAATATATGCATGGATGATGGATGATGTTTATATGGATGGATGGATGAATATATGCATGGATGATGGATGATGTTTATATGGATGGATGGATGAATATATGCATGGATGATGGATGATGTTTATATGGATGGATGGATGGATATATGTATTGATGATGGATGATGTTTATATGGTTGGATGGATGGATATATGTATTGATGATGGATGATGTTTATATGGATGGATGGATGGATATATGTATTGATGATGGATGATGTTTATATGGATGGATGGATGGATATATGTATTGATGATGGATGATGTTTATATGGATGGATGGATGGATATATGTATTGATGATGGATGATGTTTATATGGATGGATGGATGGATATATGTATTGATGATGGATGATGTTTATATGGATGGATGGATGGATATATGTATTGATGATGGATGATGTTTATATGGATGGATGGATGGATATATGTATTGATGATGGATGATGTTTATATGGATGGATGGATGGATGACTATATGAATGGATGGAAGGATGATGGTTATATGGATGGATGGATATATGGATGGATGAATGGATGATGGTTATATGAATGGATGGATGGATGATGGTTATATGGATGGATGGATATGTGAATATATGGATGATGGATGGATGGATATGTGTATTGATGGATGGATGATGGTTATATGAATGGGTGGATGGATGAATATATGAATGGATGGATGTATGATGTTATATGAATGGATGGATGGATATGTGAATATATGGATGATAGATGGTGGATGGATGGATGGAAAATGTATTGATGGATGGATGATGGTTATATGGATGGATGGATATATGGATGGATGAATGGATGATGGTTATATGGATGGATGGATATATGGATGGATGATGCTTATATGAATGGATGGATGGATGATGGTTATATGAATGGATGGATGGATGGATGGTTATATGAATGGATGGATAGATGATGGATGGATGGATGGATAGATGGATGGATGGTTATATGAATGAATGGATAGATGATGGAAGGATGGATAGATGGTTATATGAATGGATGGATAGATGGATGGATGGTTATGTGAATGGATGGATAGATGAAGGATGGATGGATAGATGGATGGATGGTTATATGAATGGATGGATAGATGATGGATGGATGGATAGATGGATGGATGGTTATATGAACGGATGGATAGATGATGGATGGATGGATAGATGGATGGTGATATGAATGGATGGATAGATGATGGAAGGATGGATAGATGGTCAAATGAATGGATGGATAGATGATGGATGGATGGATGGATAGATGGATGGATGGTTATGTGAATGGATGGATAGATGAAGGATGGATGGATGGTTATATGAATGGATAAATGATGGATGGATGGTTATATGAATGGATGGATAGATGATGGAAGGATGGATGGATGAACATATGGATGGATGGATGGATGGATGGATGGTTATATGAATGGATGGATAGATGATGGATAGATGGATGGATGGATGGTTATATGAATGGATGGATAGATGATGAAAGGATGGATAGATGGTTATATGGATGGATGGATAGATGGATGGATGGTTATATGAATGGATGGATAGATGATGGATAGATGGATGGATGGTTATATGAATGGATGGATAGATGAAGGATAGATGGATGGATGGATGGATGGTTATATGTATGGATAGATGGATAAATAAATGGTGGATGGATGGTTATATGAATGGATGGATAGATGTATGGATGGATAGATGTATGGATGGATGGATAGATGGATGGATGGATGGATGGATGGATGGATGGATGGATGGATAGATGGATGGATGTATAGATGATACATGAATGGATAGATGGATGGAAAATATCCATACATCTATCATCAATCAATACTTACATTAAAAATAGATATAATAAAAATAATATAATAGAAAATCCATCCATTTCTGTATAAACATAAATTAAAAAATATATATATATAATAATATAAACAATATCACCACCTAAGTTTGAGAATGAAGGTATAACAAATCTGGTATAAAATGTATTAAAACAAATATTTTTTAAGTTAGAAGAATTGTAGTAGAAAGGACAAGACGTCAAATGTTTGTTTGAAGGATAGCAAGAAATGTTTACTGTGGTATTATTATGCTACCATATCAATACATTATTTTCATTAAATATTCTATTTTTTTCTATCGGCAGAGGACTCTTATTTTGACATATGGACTGTTGTTTTGACACGTCAGCTGTTTTTTTGTTTTGTTTTTTTAAGTCTTTTTTAAAGTCAGGCAAATGGAAGTAGAAAGGACAAAATGCCAAATATTTATGTTGGAAGGATAACAATATTTTTACTGTGTAATTATGCTACCCAATATTTTTTTTTCTTTATTTGTTTTAAATAAAAATAATTGTTTATTTTTTCTTTCGACCGCGGACTCTTATTTTGACACGTCCGCCGTGTAACGGAAGTCCGCGTCGCATCTCGCTTTGGACTGAAAACAAAATAAACAGGAGTGGAATCGCCAACATGCGTCGGTCCTCGATCAGCTGAAGACGACCTGAGCTGACATGGGCTTGTAAGGGTGGTGTCAGTGATGGAGGAGATGGAGGAGGAGCCGCTGGACAGGACTGAGGATGATAATCATAACTGTGGCGCTGAAGGTGTGTGTGCGAGTGTGTGTTCACCTGCGCAGGTGTGTGTGGATTATGACTCCAGCAGCGAGTCCGACAGCTCGGCCACATCCGCGTCTAACGGCGCCGCGCCGCTGCTCAACTCCTCGACCTCCAAGTTCCGTGAGTTACAGCTCTGAACACCCGCTAAAGAGTGTGTGTGTGTCCGCTCTGAACACCCGCTAAAGAGTGTGTGTGTGTGTCCGCTCTGAACACCCGCTAAAGAGTGTGTGTGTGTGTCCGCTCTGAACACCCGCTAAAGAGTGTGTGTGTGTGTGTGTGTGTGTGTCCGCTCTGAACACCCGCTAAAGAGTGTGTGTGTCCGCTCTGAACACCCGCTAAAGAGTGTGTGTGTCCGCTCTGAACACCCGCTAAAGAGTGTGTGTGTGTCAGCTCTGAACACCCACTAAAGAGTGTGTGTGTGTGTGTGTGTGTGTCCGCTCTGAACACCCGCGAAAGAGTGTGTCAGGTGGAAACTCTCCATGGTACTTAGATTTATACCAATGCTACTAAAATTCATGTGCTATGATTAGGCATGTGCCGGTATCAAATCTCCAGAAACTACTAGTGTCGCGGAGCTGGAGTGTTACGGATACTCGGTGTTGCCATAGACAATAAATTAATTAATTTGGTAAATAAATATAAACAACATTTTTTTTATACATCACACAACTATTTACAACACAACAGAGGTTGGCTTAGCTTGAGTTTTTGCTCTGGATTTTGTTGCTTTTAAGAAAAGAAACCTTAATTTTTGCCTGTTTAGGTTCGTCACCTTCTCCATTGCATTTTTACATTTTTACCATTAAAGTTCTACACGCAAATCCGTGATTTTTTTTTTGTTTGTTTTTTGGGGGGAATATATTTCAGGCTCAATGCTAAGGATTTTTTTCAGGGGTTCAAATTTTTACTTGCCCTGTCATAATTTTCACTGACCCCACCACAAAAAAACTGATAAATAAAATAAAATAGGCCTAGTATTGTTTTTGAGCCATATAAGCTTAATAAATAAGGTTATGACTCTAAAAACTAATATCCTAACTCATATATTTTTTTATTTTGTTAAAGACCGTCAGTAATCAAATAAGAACAAATAATCAAATTATGAGCAAAAGCACAAATAAATACAGCAGAACAAACATATACAAATGAAATAAACAGTTATTTTCATGTAGGTCTAAACTAGATTGTCAGGTACAAAAATAGTAATCAAATGTAAAATATCACTGCATAGTCTGCATAAAATTATATGCCACTGCATAAAAATACAGATTAATCCTTATTATAAGTTATTCAGTCAACAGCAGTGAGTGATTTTTTTTTTGTCTTTTGTTATCTCAATATTTATATAGCCAATGACGATATTTTCCGGCTTTCCATGTGTGTTCACTGCTATACGGTAGGGGGCGCTGTAGCGCATTTCCTGCACGAGAACAGAATCTCCTAATCTCGTTATCATTAGCAGATGCATATGTAAAATAACGCGATCATCACCATTAAACAGCATATAAATCACATCTGCCTAATGTTATTGAATGAACTGTCAACCCAGGACGAGTTCTAGGACTGTGAAGCTTTGGGCTGTTGATGGACTCGATCTACAACATCTGTGTTTTGTTCATCGTTCAGACGTAACGTTAGTCTTTTACAAAAACGTGATTTTTTCAGCTTTATGCTCAAAATGTTGCTTTTTCATGAAACTTGCAACATTCAAGTGTTGATTAAAATATTATATATGAAGCTGGAATAAAACAGTGGGTCTGTTCTTTCTTTTGATATATTGCATGTTTAGATATTCTGTGGACCATTAAAACTTACAAACTTGACCATAAATGCTGGCGGTGACTGGCAAATTTCATGTTTACGTTGATTTAAAAGACCTAACCGACTATGTTTATGATGATACTCAACAAGACAGTCATTTTGATATAATTTTGTGTTAATATGCGCGTGCTGTGAGACGCGTGGCCGTGTGTGTGTGTGTGTGTGTGTGTGTGTGTGTTGTTGTTGCTGTCCTTCGCGAGTATCAAACTGAGAGACACTTTCTCGTCTATGAGCGCTTGAATATTTTAATTGGCAAGGCTTAAAAATGTGCAAATGATCAGTTTCCGTGAAGATGCAGCTCTGGCCCGAGTGTCTTTCACGCTGGCACTAAACCATCAGGCAATTCTTATTGTCGATCGTAATGACAAATATTTTTTGTCACTCATTCAGGGGGGGGGGGGGGGGCGTTTTGGGAGGGCGGGGCGCCCCCCCCCCCCCCCCTGAACAATGGTAGGGGAAACACTGGAATAGCTTTAAGTATTATGTATTAGGTTATGTGATTACTGGGGAAACGGCTGCATTTCTGCTCTTGCGTCAGCGCCCTCTGCTGTCGAAGATTGAATGTGCACTTCAGCGTCTCCTCATTCCGCCATGTGCTCGCTCATGAACGGTCTGTTTACATCAGTGCGAGTTCCTCTTTGACGTGTTTTTCATTTTAAACGGTTGATGAGTAAAGTATTCTTAAAATTCATTCTAAAAATCTGAATAATTCGTAATAAATAATTATTCACGGTATTTTGAAGTGCCCACGATAACAATATTGTGCATGTTCATTATGGTTATATATCGTATTAAAGTGTTTACCGGCAAATGTCTAGCTATGATATTTCAAGGCACTGCCGAAATCCCCTAACCGTAAATATAAAAGTGTGTGTGTGTGTTGTATACAATTCTAGAATTGGGGGTACATTTGAGTCTCCCAGATAAACCCTGTTATTTTTCCATAAAACAATTAATAAAATAGAAAATTAATAAACAGTTTATAAATAGTAATTTTAATGAACATATTTTATTTAGACTTATTTTTTTTCTTCTAAAAAACAATACAAATGAAGTTGTCTTTAAAATAAAATTAAAACGTTATTTTAAATGTGTTGATAAAAAGTACTTTTTCTTATTTATGCATGCATTTATAAAATGAAATAAAAATATTTTTTTATAAAAATGTTTATTTTTATTAATAATATTAAAAATGGGACTCATTTTGTATTGTATTAATTTTTATAATTATATTTATATAATTATATTAATATTATATAAAACATATATAATCATATTATAATCAAGTCATACAAAAATGAGAAAAAATTTTTAATAAACATTTACAATAAAACAATATTTTGTGCTTATTTATGCATGTGTTATTTAGCTTCTTTTATCTTAAAAATCATATTTTGCCATGTATATAAATTTTATAATTTTAAATAAAATTATATATATATATATATATTATATAATTATTATTATTATTTTTTTATTATTATTATTATTATTATTTTTTTTATATGCTTATTGCCTTGTTTCCATGTCCAAAAACTGGGGATTTACAGATATGAACATTTTGACCGATAACCGATAATTCTTTATATTTGAAAGCCGATAACCGATATATTGGCCGATAAACCTAAATCCAAATGTTTATATACTTTTTGAGAGGCTGATTACAAAAACAAGTCTCAGCATTAAAATCCACGTCCCAAACACACAATTATGATGTTTTTATTATAATTTTATGCCGATATGACAGACTTGCGCGTCGCATTAACTGTATTTTCCTTTTTGAAGAGATTCCAATCATATTTTTAAGCCCTTCAGCCATCATGGCCTCCTCAGTTGCTTCTGTTGGTTTGACCCTGATGTTCATGTGTTGATGTGTGTAGTGTTGAACGCCATGAGCACAGAAGAGTACCGGACGGTTTACTGGCCAAAGCTGGAGCGAGCCATTGAGCATCTGCTCACTCAGAGCCCACTGGACCACATCTCCATCTCATACGAGCAGATCTACAGGTCAGTGTTCCTCCAGTTAAAGGAGCGGCGAACCGTTGGCCTCTGGCAGCAGACTCACCCTGCTCGTGTGTGTGTGTGTGTGTTCTCTCCTCCTGCAGTCACGTCTATAAGTGTGTGTGCCAACAGCACTCAGAGCTGCTGTACAACGACCTGATGTGGAAGATCACGTGTCATCTGGAGCAGGTGTCTTCTGAACTACAGGTCAGTGTGTCCACACTTCTACACCTGAGAGTGAATACACACACTGCAACGCTCAAGTCAACTGCTGGGGATTTTTACATTAATATATAATATGAATTTTAGATAAAAGAAGCAAAATAATACATGCATAAATATATATATATATATATATAATTTTATTTTTTTGAAAGGTCTTTTTTTACTGACACATTTAAATATTAAATAAAATAAGCTAAATAATTCATGCATAAACTAAGTAAATTTTATTACATTTAAAATAAATTTTTATTCATGGCAAATAAGATTTTTAGATAAAAGAAACAAAATAATACATGCATAAATAATTTTTAAGGACATTTTATTACATTTAAAATACATTTTTATACATGGCAAATAAGATTTTTAGATAAAAGAAACAAAATAATACATGCATAAATATATATATATATAATTTTATTTTTTTTAAAGGTCTTTTTTTACTAACACATTTAAATACTAAGTAAAAGAAGCAAAATAATGCATGCATACATATTTTTTCTAAAGTAAACTTTTATTACATTTAAACATTTTTATACATGGCAAAATATATATTTTTTGATAAAAGAAGCAAAATAATGCATGCACAAATAATTTTAAGTCATTTATTAATTACATTTTAAAATTACAAATTTTTATACATGGCAAAATATGATTTTTAAATAAAAGAAGCAAAATAATGCATGCATAAATATTTTTTAAAAGTCATTTTTAGTGACATTTAAAATAATTATTATTCTTGGCAAAATATGATTTTAGATAAAAGAAGCAAAATAATTTATGCATAAACATTTTTAAGTAAATTTTGAAAACATTTAAAACACATTTTTATACATGGCACAGTTATTTTTAGATAAAAGTAGTAAAATAATGCATGCAGAAGTAATTTTTTTTAAGTCAATTATTAATTACATTTTAAAATAAAATTTTTATAAATGGCAAAATATGATTTTTAGATTAAATTTTATTTATGCATGCATTATTTTACTACTTTTATCTAAAATCATATTTTGCCATGTATAAAATTATTTTAAAATGTAATTAATAAATGACTTAAAAAAAATTACCTATGCATGCATTATTTTACTGCTTTTAAGTAATTTATTAATTACATTTTATAAAAATGTTATACCTTGCAAAATATGATTTAAAGATAAAAGCAGTAAAATAATGCATGCATAAACATTTTTTAACGTCATTTTTATTACATTTAAAATAATTTTACACATGGCAAAATATGATTTTTTTTTTTTATAAAATAAGAAAAATAATGAATGCATAAATAATGTCATTTAAAAAAAAATTACATTTAAAATAATTTTTAAAAATGGCAAAATATGATTTTTTTAGATAAAAGAGCATAGTAATATATGCATACCTTTTTTTGTTGAAAAAAGTAATTTTAATTTCATTTAAAATAACACTTTTTATATAAAATATTATTTTGAATGAGACTTTTTATTCATTTTTATTGTTTTTAAGATTGTATAAACTTGATTAATTTGAATACAATTGTAGTTTATTTATTTTTTGTAATACATTAAAAACCGTATTTAATAAAAATAACTTTTTTATTGAACCGTATAATTGTTTACCTGTCATGGATTGCATGAATGTTTGGATGAGTGTGTGTGTGTAGTGTGAATAACAGCTGCTGTTGGTCTCTTGTGAAGGCCAGTCCTCCAGATGATCTGATCGAGAGCTTCAGCCTGGCTCTGTCTCAGTACACCGCAGCCCTGCACTGCATCGTCCCCGTCTTCATCTATATGGTCAGTAATACTCTGTGTTCAGACACTTTCACTGTTTGTCAGACCGGCTGGATTCTGTGTTTAAAGGGTTAGTTCACCCAAAAATGTAAATTCTGTCATTAATGACTTCCTCTCATGTCGTTCGACACCCGTCAGACCTCTGTTCATCTTCAGACACAAATGAAGATATTTTAGTGTAAATCTGATGGCTCTGAAAGGCCTCCATTGGCACAATGCACGGTTCACTCTTGAAGCTTCGAAGCGTTATGAATCAGTGAGTCGAATCATGATTTGGATCCAAACCGCTGAATCGACTCACTGATTCATAATGCTTCGAAGCTTCATCATTCCGTGTTTTGAAATCGTCATCACAATATAAGTCGTTATTTAGGGTTTTTTTGCGCACAAAAACTATTCTCGCCGATTCATAAAGTTATTGTAGAACCACTGTAGTGAGATGGACTTTGTAACGACGTCTTTAGTGCCTTTTAAGGGTCTTGATAGTGTAAAGTGCATTGTGCCAATGGAGGCCTTTCAGAGCCATCAGATTTACACTAAAATATCTTCATTTGTGTTCTGAAGATGAACGGAGGTCTGACGGGTGTCGAACGACATGAGGGTGAGTAATTAATGACAGAATTTTCATTTTTGGGTGAACTAACCCTTTAATATGCCGTTGAACTTTATCACAGAACAAGTTCTACATTGAAACCAAGCTGAACCGAGACCTGCGGGACGATCTCATGAAGCTGTTCTCAGATCATGTGGCAGAGAAGCACGTCGGCACGTTACTGCGTGAGTGCTTTACATCACTACACCACCATCCCTAGAGGATGGAGGAAACGCCATTACATCACATCTCTGCTGAGACACTCAAAGCAGACATGATTCAGACACAGATATAATGTTTCTCTGGTGTGTGCAGGACGCTATAGTTCATTTCTGATGTGAGGAGTGCAAAATAAAGTCAACTCTGACATATTATACCCTTATATCCCATATATCCCATATTCTCCATACAGTAAAACAGACACTTGAGCTGAGCATGTTTTGCTGAAGTGTTTTGTCTTTAATATCTAATGTGACCTTTGACCCCACAGACTGAACTAAATGAAGCATTGCTTGGTCATTGGTTGAGCTAAATTTAATATATTAATATGAATATATTAATATACTAAATCAAATATATTTATAATATATTTTTCATGATTTGTTTATGAATAAACATATCCAAATATCCAAAAAACATACTTATTAATAAAAAATACTTTATGAAAACAATTTTTATATTATTCACACACACACACACACACACACACACACACACACACACACACACACACACGTGTGTGTGAGAATAATATAAAAATTGTTTTCATAAAGTATTTTTTATTAATAAGTGTTTATCTAAATGTGTATGTATTTATTTATAAATAAATATATGTAATTTTATATTTATTTATAAATATATTTTATTTATTTATAATATATTATTATTTATTAATTATAAATATATTTATTTATGACTAAATGTATTAATTTATATGTTTGTAAATATATTTTATTTATTATTTAAAAAAAATCATATATATATTTTTATTTATATTTATTACTAAATATGTATTTATTTATTTATTTATGAATAAACATATATCCATATATCCAATATATGTATAAAATAAGCATATATATTTTTGTGTAATAAAATGTGTATCATTATTTTATATTTATTTATTTATTTGTAAATATATTTTATTTATTTTTAATAAATTTAATTATTTATTTATTTATTAATAAATATATTTATTTATGACTAAATGTATTAATGTATATGTTTGTAAATATATACATTTATTTATTTAGAAATACATTTTATTTATTTATAATATGTTTTATATTTATTACTAAATATGTATTTATTTATTTATGAATAAACATATAACCATATATCCTATATATATATATATTGGTTATATATATATGCCTTTTTTTATTTATTTATAAATAAATAAACGTGTGTCATTTTATATTTATTTATTTAATTATTTGTAAATATATTTTATTATTTATTTATTAATAAATATATTTATGACTAAAAATATTCATTTATATGTTTGTAAATA